>ML781505.1:167090-202368 GCA_009831015.1 Picea engelmannii
AGTATAGACCTTACAAATTACAAGGAAAACTTTGCCTCTTTTTCACAACCACCCTTTTTAAACTTACAATTGCAAAATAAACAACAAGAACCGGTCTACTATGATCAACCACATCCCCAACAACTTGCAAAACCTGAATATAAGGTATAATGTAACATTGGGTTACTTTTTACATACAATTTGTGCATTTTGAGGGTTTTACTATGCATCTCTTGCCTATTTTTTCACATAAGAGTATTTTATGACTAAAACTACAAAACTAACCTTGGTTTCTCCCATAACTCACTATCCTTTGATTCATCAAAATATCGAGAAACTTTGTGCATAGAAATCATACTTTTTTGGAGTGTAAATGCACTATTAATTGTAGAAACATGTTATAAATATTGGAATGATCAATTTAAAACTTAAATTCTTAACTATGGAGACTTAGCCAACTTTGGGCGTGTAGTTTAATATAGCCAACTTTAAGAATTTGGCCCTTTGGTTTTACAATGAAATTTTTATCCTTTATGCACACCAGAAAGGTTTATGTCTGAAAATGTCAATATAAGTTTATAGGTATGTGTAAAATAAAAAACTACATCTTATACAAGTTGAACCACCAAATTTGGCTCAAAATTAAGACTAGGGTGTGCATTTGAGGCTGAGACAATTTTTCATTCAAATTTACATGAAATCCCAATTATAGGTGCATGAAAGAAACCTCTCTTATTCTTCAATTGAACTTTATATGCATAAGTAAATTTACCATCTATGTAACTCCATATTAAAACTTATAAAACATTTTGTGTATCTACAGGGAAGCTTGGGCGTGCATTTTCATTTTGTCACTTAGTACAATTTAGACGTTGAAAATTACAGGGAAGACTTAGCCTCTTTTGCACAACCACCCTCTTTAAACTTTCCATTGAAAAATAAACAACATGAAAAAGTATACTATGATAAACCACACCCCCAATAGGTTTGGGAACAAAAAATAGAGAAGAACTCTATTCCCTTTGGATCCTACTTAACGTTGCAGTGGGTAGTCAAGTTAAGAGGCTACATTTCTTTGGTGACTCCAAACTTTTGATGGACTGGGAAAATGGTAAAAGTAACATTTCTAACTTGGACATTGATCTAGGTGGATATCGGTGGCAACTCACCTATTCCAAATATATCACTTACAGATTTCATCTTGGTAGTTTCAGTTTTCATCTTTGCAGTTTTTTTCTAGCTTTCCGGGTCCTAAACTTTCGGGGCCATTTTGAGGCCCTAAAAAACATTTGTTGGGCCCACCAGAGTCACATTGTAAATTATGCTAGAGTGTGATGACATAATGTGTATTCCTCTAATATAAATTTCCAACATGCTATCGTGCACATAAAACGAAGATTGTATGCAAAATCTATGACCCCAAGAAGTTGATGTACTAACTTACCCCAACGGGGCCCACATGACTTTTGGCGCTTCATCTCCTAGGAGGTTTTTGGATGTCTAGGATTTTTCCATTCATGGTTGATGTAAAAAGGCATTTGGAGCCTCATTGTACTCATCTTCTTTCCTTTGGATCCTCATTCATGGTTGATGTAAAAAGACCTTTGGAGCCTTTGGAGCCTCATTCATGGTTGATGTAAAAAGACCTTTGGAGCCTTTGGAGCCTCCACAGTGGGAGAAAAGAAATATTATGGGACATGAGATCCTTTCAAACTATTTCTCAAGGAATCCCTTGTGCAACAGAGGAACTATATGATGGATAGTTTTGTGCAAATCCTTTGACGACTACCAAAAGATGACGCATCTTCCTTGAGCGGAAGCACCACCCCCTTCAAGGTATAGATCAACTTTGATATTCCTATATTTGAAGGTCAAATAGATGTAGATGTTGTATACAAATGGTTGAATTTGCTAGAAGCATATTTTTCTATCCATAATTTTTCCAATAGAGAAAAGATTACATTTTCACTCCTCAAAGTCGTCACCCATGTCAAAGATTGGTGGGAGAATTTCTGTGAGAAAAATGAAACATAGGAACCCTCATTATTTACAGTCGCACTCAGTTGGGATTCCTTCAGGGATGTTATTAAGGAACAATACTACCCTGTTGGAAGTTATGATGACTTGTACACAATATGGACCACACTTTGGTAGGAAAGGGACCAAAAAATGCCAGAGTTCACAAATATCTTCCATAACTTGTGCACCAAGATGGCTATAAAATATTTTAAGCAACATATGGTTCTCAAGAATTGTGGCAGTCTCCATAGGTACATCTATAAAGAAATGGATTTTTTGGACACCTTGTCATTGGGTGTGACCTATCGATATGTTGTCAAAATCAAGTAGAAAATTAAACAAAAGATATGACAGTTTGGGTCTAGGAACCCCTCACAGCAGAAGTAGGGCAAGGGAAACCCCAACCCACAAAACAAAGGAAAGAGAAAATATGGACAACCTTGGGACAATCCAAAAACAAATAGGGACAATGGAAAAATGTAGAAAGACATTGGGAAGTGGTGCAACTTACATAATATCCCCTGGAATAACACTGTTGATTACTGCCTAAAGCATTCATTGGTGTTTGAGGTGAAATCCTCTGAATCAGATGCAGGTTCCAACTCTGAGTCAGAACCAAAAAAGTGGAGACAATTTATTGACGTAGAACCTAGTGCCACCATTTCTACCAATAAGATCCATCCCTGGGAACTTGATGATCTAGAGGCAGGAAGTCACCTCTTTCATTCACATATGTGGGTGAAGGTTACTCTACTACACTTCATCTTTAATAGCGATAGCCAGAAGAACCTCATCTTAGAGGAGGTCATCAAGTGGTTGACCCTGCCGACAACAATGCACCCGCAACCATACACCATCGTATGGCTACGCCAAGGAAGTGATCTTCATGTCATCTAATAGTGTTTCCTGTCCTACGGCATCAAGCCCTTCAAATATGAGGTAGTGTGTGATGTTTCTCCCCTTGAAGTTTGTGATGTTATTTTGGGGCAACCTTATTTATGGAAACACCTTGGATAGGAAATTGTACAGGATACCCAAGGTAGTCCCACCTACTGGCATTTCCTTGATCTCTGCCAAGCAATGCAGGAAGTTCATCTCTCAGATTGGGAAGTTTCTCTTCTTCATGATTATCTCTCAAAGTGAGCATAAGGTTGCAGTCACATCCATGGCCTCTGTAACCAATATCTCCATGCAGTAGAAGCAAGTGGATAGGTCAAGGAAGAATACAAAGACATCTTCTCCTAACCAACTGGGGTACCTCTGCACTATCAGGTCAATCATCGAATTGATTTGGCCCCTGACATACCCAATGGGCCAGCCTATCACTGCTTTTTGTTAGAAAATGAGGAGATCAAGTGTCAGATCCAATAACTACTCCAAAAGGGGCACATCTGACCCAACTCATCACCGTGTGGAAGTCCAATTGTGCTTGTGAAAAATAAATATGGGACCTAGTGACTCTGCATTGATTACCAAGCCCTAAATAAAATCACAGTCAAGAACTAGTACCTGATTCCTAGAATTGACGATCTCCTTGAACAAATCAAGGGGGGAAAATACTTTAGTAATATTGATATGAAGTCTCACTGCCATCAAGTCCCAATAGAGAAAACAGATGTATGGAAAACTGCCTTCAAGTTGAAAGAAGGTCTTTTTGAATGGTTGGTCATGCCATTTGGTTTGACGAATGCCCCAACAACTTTCATGAGGATGATGGAAGATATCTTGTAGCCTTTCACCAATCCTTTTATGGTCGTGTATATGGATGACATCCTCATCTAAAACAAGAATTGTGCAGAATACTTGCATTATATCAAGCAAGTTTTGTACACTCTCTGACAACAAAAGCTATATGAAAATTTGGAAAAATGCTCCTTCGACATGGATAGGGTCCAATACCTAGGCTACATTGTTGATGAGCATGGGGTGCATGTTGATCCAGCCAATATCCAGGTCACTCATGATTGGATATCTCCAACCACACTCACTGATCTTCAAATCTTTTTACGCCTTACCAATTTCTATCGCAGGTTTGTGTTGGGATTCTCCCATATTGCATGGGCCCTCAACCAAGTAACCAGGGGTGGTGGTAAGGAAAATTTCATGTGGGTCCTGTCACAACAATAAGAGTTTGATTATTTCAAGAAACTCTTGTGCTCAGCCCCAATGCTTTCATTAACTGACCTGAAACATCCCTTTCATATTGAGACAAATGCTTCAGACTATGTCATGGGCGAAATTCACACTCATCACGGATACCCCATGGAATATCATAGTGATACAATATCATATGCCACTTGTAAGTACCCTACTTATGACAAATAAATGTAATTCATCGTGCAATCCTTTCGCTAGTGGAGGCATTACATTCTCGGGAAGGAGACAATCATCCACATTGATCATAAGTCATTTCAGTTCATGTAGACATGAGGAAAATAAAATAAAGACCGCCATTAGAAGTGGTCCACATACTTGCAATAGTTCCATCTCAACATCAAGTATAAGATGGCCCCAACTCTATGAGAGAGATCTTCACTTCTTCGCCACCTAGCAGATGCCGAGGGGAAAAAAACCCGTCTCTGATTTCCATCTCCAAGATGGGTTGCTTTTCCATCTAGGCCATATCTTCATTCCATCAAGTGAGAAAGTGAAGCTCATTTGGGATGACCACTACAGTCAGTTGGCAGAACACTTCGACATAGAAAAGATAGTGGTTGTTCTGCAACAACATTTATATTAGCTGAAACTTCGACATGATATCAACAAGTATATAAAGTCTTGCACTACCTGTTCCATTTCCAAACCGACCATTAAGAAACAAGGCATCTACACCACTCTTCCTACTCCTGACAAGCTATGGGAATCCATCTCGATGGACTACATGTCAGGCCTTCCATCAACCAAGCGGGGAAATGACTGTGTTTTTGTGGTGGTTTATCGTTTTTATAAAATGATGATTCTGACCACCTACAAGAAGAGCATCACAATAGATGCCACTCCCAAGCTCTTATTAGAACAAGTGTGGGTACATTTTGGGATACCACAAACCATCATCTCAGATCAGAACAATCAGTTCCTCAACACATTCTGGTCGAGCTTCTTGTCAATGTTGGACACCAAGCTCACCAAATACATTACCTTCCACCCCCAGATGGATGGCCAAACCGAGGTTGTCAGCCAAATGATCGTGCATATCTTGCGCATGTACAATTCCAAGCATACATGCACATGGGATGAGAGTCTTCCCTATATTTATCATAGCTACAATGGAGCCATACATAGCTCAACTGGCCACAACCCGTTTCAAGTGGGGTTGGGATTTCAACCATTGGGTCCCATGGATATTGCACTACCCCTTGCAACCACCCAGGCAGACTCATCCTATGATCAAACTGAATCCTACAAAGCTACCCGGTTCAATGAGCAGATCCAAAACATCATCCAATAGGTTCAATATATTTTACAGAAGTCCAATGCCAAGTACAAGCAGCACCATCATCAACACCAGGTGCCACACAAGTTTTAGGTGGGAGATAAAGTTTGGTTGTACTTGTAGAAAGAACATCTTACAGAGCCCCAATAGAAGCTTATTCCACTTTTCTATGGACCTTACACCATCACCAAAGTTGTAGGTGATAATTGTTTTGAGCTCAACATCCCCCCCTTCCTTCGCTTGCATCCATTATTTAATGTGGACCTCCTTCGACCATATTTTCCACCATTATTGGACACCTCAAAGATAGAAGAACAATTGACACCCATAGAGATCAACCATGACTGCATGGGACATGCATCCACTGATCAGATCATGGAAACATAGGTCAAGGGAATTTTCCAACAAAGAATCCAACTTTATCGGGTTATCAAAGAAAGACAACTCCTGTAGCAAGGAAAGTGGCTCACCCAGGGCCAAATTCAATAGAAATTTCCTCATCTGATGGGGGAACTCAACATAATGGATACCATTTATTCCTTAGGTGGAAGGATTGATATAGGTGAATATTGGTGGCCACCCACCTATTACAACTCAATCACTTATAGATTTCATCTTGGTAGTTTCAATTTTCATCTTGGACGTTTTTTTCTAGCTTTTGGGTCCTAAACTTTTGTGGCCGTTTTGAGGGCCTAAACAACATTTTTGGGCCTGCCATAGTCACACTATATAATAATTTATAGTGTGACGAAATGATGTGTATTCCTCAAATAAACATTTCCATGGGCTATCGTGAGCCTAAAATGGAGATCGTATGCAAAAGTTACGACCCCGGGAAGTTGATGTACTAGCTTACCCCAACAGGGCCCACATGAATTTTGGCACTTCATCCCCTAGGGTTAGGCTTTTGGATTTCTAGGGTTTTTTAATTCATGGTTTATGTAAAGGCCTTTGGAGCCTCATTGTACTCATATTCTTGTGAATGACCGCAACTGTCACATCTCTTGTCAAAGGTAAGCCACCACCATTCTAGCAAGCTTGTTTCAGTCTGCATTTTACAGTTTCAATATATTTCTTTATTAATAGAAGCCATGTTTTACTGTATCTATGTTATTGTTCATTGAATCTCTATGTTAATAATATAGATTTGTATTCATTTTGTTCTACTCATAAAATTCGGATGAGACTGGGGGCATATTTTCAATAAGATTATGGAAAAAAAATTATATGTTGAAGAGGTGTTGTTTGTTCATGTCTATCAATAAATCAACTAAAAATCTAATCAATTATCAAAGGAAGCACTCATTTTGGAGGATTTTGTTTTTCTTGTTCATGATATTAAGGACCATACTCTTACATATTTTTTTTATGAATGGAATTTTGGTCTTGTTTTAATTTTTGTTTATGTAAAGTTAGAGAGACTTTGTCTCATAGTTTTGTCTTAGCATCCATATGATGTTGTGGAACCATTTCTTTAAAGAGTGAGCTATATAAGGATGATTGTAAGAGTCAAATTCATAAGGATAGGCTATAGTATTATTTGATAGAGGTAGTCTATAAAAGAAATGGATCCTAATGTAAAACTTGGAAGGGATCTCATCAATGTGTATTTCATTTCCACTAGAAATATCAATACAATGATTTTTGTATCATTAAAAAAAACTTAATATAATTTATTGTAGGTAGATTCATATATTATTATAAATATGCATTAAATATTGTGGATAAACACTAAAGATCACAACAAGAATCACATATAATACAAGTATGAGTCAAAAAAATTACTAATTTTCCATTAATTCCTCATAAATATATAATGATATTTACATGGAAAACATCACAGATACAATATCCATTACAAAAGTGAGCATACTGTAATACAAATTTTACAACTTTATCCTCTCTAAAGATTCCTCCTCGGGAATCTCTAACAAGCCTCTCCTTTTCTATATCTCTTCTTACGACCTTATATATTATGTTCCCCATGGGGACCACCTTGACCCATTGGTTGCTTACATAAGTGGGCCATAACTAACTTTACATGTACTCATAGGTCCTTGATCCAGTTGTTACAGAATTATATAGTATGTTCCCCATGGGGACCACCTTGACCCATAGGTTAGTTATGTTAGTCACCATTATTTTTTTTATGTGAAATTAAGATTTTAGGATCTAGCGAGATGCTAAATTGGTTTGGAATCCTGATCAACCAGGGAAGGGGATAAATATGGAAGGAAGAGGCTAAGTCCGACAGGAGCGCTAAGATGATGGGGCACAATACGTCGCAGATTGTGAACTCTCAAGATCGATGACCGAGGATGATTTCAAGGGGAGAAACTACGTAGAGGTAAATTTTGGAAAGAGGGATTAAATTCGAACTGTGGTTTTCATTTGGGGATACGTGGCGCCACCAAGTGCATTTCAGGGTGAAAAGGGGGTTGCCCCAAACCACTTCCTCACGACCCCAAAATTTGGAAAAGTATGAAAGGGAATTTGTTATTTATTTTATTATCATTTCAAACACTGGACTGTTTGAAACTTCGTGCAACCACCCTCGTTCAACTGCAACTCAAAAGTACACCAATTGCACACCATTTCCGCTCTTTTCTAGGTATTTTTTATCACAACCATGGATCCACTTCAATAACAAAACAAGATCCTGTGGTGAATGAAGAAGCACTAATTGACCGAGATTCATATGTTTTTGATACCGAAATCACCATTTCGACCATCTCTATGTCTGGAAGCAGCCTATCTAATAAAGTAGAAAGGTGTATATCATTCCTTGAAGAGGTACATGCCACCATAGTCCCTTATGATGTTGAAATCTCTTTCCCTTTTTCTAAATTTATAGGTTGGTGCATTGAATAGTATTCACATGAAGAAAGAGTCGTCATGAATAAACAAGGATTTGAGGTCATGTGTAGGGTTGAGTGCCTGTAAATTCGATATTCCCTTAGTATACAAAAGTATTTCTCCGTAATGTCCGAACCTTTCAATGAAGAAAAGATAATTAGGGTATACAAAGAATGTCCATCAGAAGTATGAGATCAATTTTTACAGACAATTGTCAAACCAGAACATTTCTCAGAGAGTCTTTCTTTGCCAATGAATGTGAGTATAATGGTTATTGAATTCCAATGGGTATTTTTCCTTTTAAGTCAAGCTTTAGGTCCAGACAATGATAAACATGTGGTCCAAGCCATGCTCGATTTCCTTTTGACCTTTTTTAATTCAAAGTCTAGTCTGTCAGTCCACATCAGTTTTGATCAATTCATAGCTGATAATATCCATAAACAACTAGTGAATTTTATCTCTTTAAGGCATTTCAGATACTACACCTATCTGCTGAAGATTTTTTTGGAAACCAATAAGAGAGAATTTCCTGAAGAAAAAATTGTATCAATTGAATGTAAAAGGAATACATTGCTTATATTTATAAAAAAAAGTCATGTCTAGAGTTTACAGTTTGATTTTCAACACTAGCCTACCTAGATTTTTGGATGTCATGAGGATATATCTACAGCCAAATCTATAGAATAGAGTGGGGGATTGGGTACTATTCATGCACTCAACAGTAATCTGGGTTTATGGTTGTCATGAATCCCCCTATCTATTGCCTATTTTTCTGAGCGCCATAATATTTTCCCTTGAATTCATCTGGAAAATAATTATATCTGAGGCAAAGCATTTCCTAGAGATAAGCAAAGCCTCCAACCTCAAGTTCCCCTTTATCATTGGCCCTTTCATTTTCAAAACTAGATCATCCTTATCTCAGATTCAATAAAAGATCAAAGAGTTTGTTTTTTCACAGCTACAGGGAAGAAGATATTATCCATGACCAATCATATCAAAGAGAAGATCAATGAACAAACTGACCCCTTATTAGCATGAACATGTTGAGGGTTTTGATAAGCTAGCAAACCTAGAAATCTGTGTTGATATGGAAGCAATCTTGAAACCAACTCAAACACAACAAGTGGAGGCAACCCTGCAACAAAGTCAAAGACAACAAGTGGAGGAAACCCCGCAACAAAGTCAAACACAACAATATCCTCGGAAACTAATAGTCAAATTTCCTAAGATGAATCTTCCTAGCAAGAGAAGTAGTTCAAAGGCCATGGGCACCAGTGATTGATAGACTACTCCTAAGAATATAAATATTTTGTATTCTCCACATATAGTGAATTTATAGGAGGAAGATCCCAGAGAACAAGTAAATCTAGATATGGTGGAAAGTGGCACTAGCATTGTAGAGGTTGAAAAGGAAAGAAAACTCCAAAATGAAGGCAGCTCAAGAACCTTTAGCAGGAATAAACACATCTTTGATAAAACATATGGGGAATATTATAAATCTAAATAATATTTGGAAAAACATTATGTTGAGGAGGGAAACATAACTCTGGGTGAGATGAGGGATTTAGTCCCTAAAGTGGAAAATATTTCTCAACACAAATCTTCTCTGTTCACAGTAAGGTATGTTCAAAAGAGGACCTTTAACATTCCAGTTGCAGATGAAGACAAATTATCTAAGATAAATATAAGGTATGACAACATTAGTGCTTCAGACAAGGTCAAATTCCATAAGAATACCATTGATATGTAGTATTCTGATTACCTGAGTTTAAGCTTGAAGAATTCAAAGATGTCATCTTGTGCAATGAAATTGGAAGGAAATTTGAGGCAAGAAAAAGCATTTAGCAGAGTTTGGCAGACTCAGGTCAAGAGGCTGGAATCTGAAGGCCCCCAAGGGGTCAAATCCTCATTGGATGAGAAAGATAAATTAACTCAAAGTTTGAAGAAGAAATTGAAAATTTTTGCTACAGAGCATCCACAAACAACATAGCAGGTTGCTCTAGAAAATCAACATGAAGCACTTAGTCAAGAGGCATTGGACTACAAGGCTAGGGTGTTGCAGCTAGAACAAGAAAATGTGAAGTGGTCACAAGAGCAAACAAAATTTCTAAATAGGGTTGTAGTTGTACCTCCTACTGCAAAAGCTAGGCCAAACACTGAAGGACTTGTCCAGGGTATGTCACAAGTTATTCTGAAAGAAGGAGAAATCAAAGGGATAAAATGGAGCATGGAGAAATTGAAGCAGGAAATGAAAGCAAAGGATGAAAGAATGGCTCAATTTGAAAAGGATAATGAAGTCTTGCAGGAAATCATAGATAAATTGAAGATGAGATTAATAGGAAAATGCATGTTGCATGGGGGAAAGCATATCATATGGGACTCTATAGTTGTTGAAGCTACCAATTTCAGAGTGTATTTGAATTTCATCAATGATAAAGACAACATAGCCATCACAACCAGAAGAAGGTGCACTGTTGTAAATGAAACTTTATCAAAGAAGCCATCAGAATGGGCCCAAAATGCCATAAATCTACTCAACTCCATTCCTACTGCAGACATTCAAACTATTGGAGTTAAATATAGAACTACATTGATTATCTGGTCCGGGAGGGTTATTGCCAAAAATAACCTATTGAAATCAGTACAAATCAAGGAAACACAGATGGAGCAAAGTGTGCAAGAGTTCAAGGATTTGTTTGAAGAATTGTTTATCAAAGGAATTCCACCATTTTGGGATGGAAAAAGAGAATTATATGATCAAGAAGAATACATTTCTCGCTTAAATCAGTGCAAAATGGATCATTCCAAGTTTGAAACCCTAGAGTAAAATCTGAAAGGACCTACAATGGTTGAGCATATTATTACAGACTTTGAGATTTTGAATCAGTTCAAAACAGTCAAAATTGGACTATCAGTCATGTCATATGCTTCCTACATTGACTTGGAGATCATGATCAGGGAAATGATAGATTATGATATTCCTTCTGACTTGCAATGGAAGGAGATAATACGGTTGGGTAAGAAAAAGTGTAGTTTTCCAAGGTCCAGTAGATAATGTCCAGATGTCATTGAAGATGGAAGATCACGTGCAAGACCAGAACAGGACAAGTGGTAAAGAAAAAAACCGAAACGCCAAAGGAACTAGAATCTGGATCATGAAACATTTTCTTGCTAATCATTGTAATCAGTTTTAAAATTGAAATTGTCCCTTGTAATTATTGTAATCAGTTTCAAAAAACGAAACATTTAATTTTTATCATTGTAATCGGTTTCAAACCGAAGGAACTCAACTTGTATAAATATTAGGAGTTCCAAATGTATTAGTTGTTGGAAGAAGTGCAAGGGAACGATTTTAGCTATTCAGAACATGAATGCAATTTTCTAAAGTTGAATATAATACACATGCATAATTCTTGAAGTTTCCGTGAAAAGTTTCTAATGGTGGTAATTTGAGTTTTGTCTCCTCTATTTGTATGCATTTCCTTTATTTTCGATTTCATTTACATTCTCTTCTGTTTAAATTCGAAAGCTAAAGGCCGAGAATTCATCTTGTGATGATATTGACTTAATAAATTTAAACTATGTCAAGTTCTTCCTAACTAATGTCAGAATTCATTTATTTAATTCTTTGATACGGTTATATGTTTTTCCTTTTTTCTTACACTCTACAAATTTACAATTTATAACTTAGATTTATCACCTCATTTAGCCTTTATCCTATGGAGAGTTATACCGACCGGTCAGTGCTTCCATTCATTTTATAAGTTTGACTCCATATCCCTAAGTGTCCCTCCTTTTCCTTGCCAACAAAATTATAAAAACCCTTCAAAACAACAAAACCTAGCCATTGATTTTTAAAGAAAAATCATCTGTTGAATACCAAGTGATAGGAGAGAGCCATCTCTGAGTTGAGAAGGCTAGTACCCAACTCTAAATTTGTTTTTTAGGTTACCTTTGTCATTTTTTTTATCAGCTGAACAAATTTACATAATGTTAACATTCTAGCGCTGCTACCGGGGATCGAAAGTGAAATCCTCCCTGGGAAAAGAACAACTTAAATTTTTAGATGTCATTCTTGAGGGTGATAGTGAATCAAACACCTTATTGGATGAGACTAAATTTACCTTGGTGACTCCATTATAAAGAGACCAGTATCACAAAGTAGCTTGAGCGAGAAATCTTGGCTCCCAAGAGAATTCATACCAGGAGAAATCAAGACCCAGAAGTAATAATCCCTGTGTCTGATCCTGAGAAAATTGTACACAAGAGAAAAGAAAGGCTAGTAAGCCCAGTTTTGTGTCTAGACATATATCTATCTTTTCCAAAATATGGAGTGAAAAGTATTGAAGACCTTGATTTTGATTTGAAATGTGAGCAAGATCTGTTCAGAGCTAAAGCTGAGTCCAGTTTGAACGAAATCATCTTTGATCAGAAGAGGTTCCAAGATTTAATTTTAGTTGCCTCTATTAAGCCTCATGTTATTCCTATTAAGAACCAACAACCACTTCAAGTTCTTACTGCAGCGATGGTAGCTAGGTTTTCCCCTCTTGTTCTACCTGCCCAATTACATGATTTTCCCCGGGAATATAATCAGAGGATTAATTTGTATGATGCTGAAGGAAATGTGTCGGCCCAAAAAAATTTAGACTGGTTCAATGATTTTGTGGACCTAGAAGAAGTAGATTTGAAGATGCAAAAATGAGGCTGTTTGCACAAAGACTTGCACGAGAAGTCAGAAAATGGTTCAGAGTTCTCCCAGCAGCAAGTATCCTAAATTTTGAATCCTTTGAAACAATTTTTCTTGCAAAGTGGGGTGACAAGAAAAACTCCCTTCAGTTGTTAACCTAGTAAAACAACATGAGAATGTCACCCGATGAAACAATATAGGAGTTTTCAGCTATATTTATAAAAGTCTACAGCTCAATTCCTACTGAATTAAAACCTCCTCCTAGAGCTTCTCAACTTAGATATGTTGATTCCTTTGAAATTGATTTTTCTTTGTTGTTGAGGGAACTAAGATCCACTTCACTATATGATATGATGAGTGATGCAATAGAAGTTGAATTAAATCTAATGTCTTCAAGAAATATCAAACATAATTCTGACATGGACATGAACAAGGTTTAAGACAAGGCACAACCTTCAACCTCACAATCATCAGAAGACAGGTTTGAATTGATGATGAAGACCATGGATAAAATCATGGAGAGGATGTATTTAGATAATAAGCCTAACACCAAAGAACATGTTGATGTTCCACCCAAGAATCAAAGGAGACCAACAGTTCCACAAATTAGAAAAAGATATCAGAGGAACCAGGGTGATCATCAAATAAGACCTCCTTTTTAAAGTAATTATGTAAATGAAAATTTTGATGAAACTTTTGAAGACAACATGCATTGTTGTGATGGTGATGAAACATAGGTTTTTTTGACTAAATAAGAACATGATCAGTTCATGGATGCAAATGAAATATTCATGCAGGAGAATGATGCAATTTTCTCAGTGGAAAAGGAATATTACAAGACAGGGTTGTAGAATGCCATCATGCAATTCCAGAAACAATATAATATTTGAAACAAAAGGTGTATGCAAATCCTCCAAAGGGAAATACTACCAAATAATCTCAAAATAACACACCTTCTTCGATTCATCCTAAAAAGGACTCTGTTGCAAAGAATGCTATGGAGAAAGGAAAGAAGAAGGAAGAACCTCCAAATAAAGTACTTGAAATAAGAAAGGAGACAATCATTAGAGAGGTAGAAAAAACCTCATCTTCCTTTAATTTTGAAAGTGAGATGGCCAAAATTAAAATCTTTGTTCCATTCAATGAGTTGATAAAGAATAGTGAATATAGAAATCATATCACTAATATACTCAAGATGGAATACAATTCTGATACTTTAAATATACAAGATGATCATCCTACCATCTTGTTTGGCCCATGTGTAGAGGAGAGTAGTGAGGTTGATGAGGTCCCTCCTTTCTATATTATATTTCTGAAGATTCATGATACGACTTTGCATAATGCTATGTTGGATTCAACAACATCCCATAATCTAATGCCCAAGGTGGTCATGGAACAATTGTTCATTGACATTACAAGTCCTTGCAAATATATTTTCTCCTTTGATTCAAGGAAGGTGAAGTGTTTGGGCCTAATCAAATATCTGGTGGTATCTTTGTCTCAAATTAGCGAAAAATATGGTCATCGATGTAGTGGTTGCTGATATCCCTCCTAAATTTGGCATGTTGTTATCTAGGTCATGGGCTGAAAAGTTGAAAGGGACCTTGAAAATGGATATGTCATACACCAATATCCCTATTTTTGGTCAATATAGGAGGTTGTACATGGAATTATTGCTCAAATACATGGTCATTAACAAAGCCCAGCCAAATAATCATCCCATTTATTCTGTGGAAACTGAGATTGGTTCTTCTATTTTCTTTAATGATTTTAGTTTTGAAGAGGAGGTTCCAAAGACTGATATGGCTATCAAAGACAAACTTGATCAACAAACAAAGAAATTTTTAGATTAGAAAAACAAAGCAAAAAAAGAAATGTGGAATATGAGCTTTGATGGTGTGTAGATTAAATCCCCCAAATCAGGTACCAAACTTTGTTCTTATAATCTTGATTTTGATTGCACCAATAGCATGGATGAATATGAGGCATTAGTGTTGGGATTGAAGACTTTGAAAGAAATGAGTGCTAGGAGGATAGTTGTACATGGAGATTCTGAGATGATTATAAATCAGATAAAGGGTATATATCAAGAAAAACATCCTAGATTAAGAGCCTATAGGAATATAGTGCTTGATCTTCTTAAATAATTTCCAGAGTATAATATTTCAGTGATTCCAAGGGGGGGAAATCAAATTGTTGATGCCCTGGCTACTTCAGCCTTAGTTTTCAAAATTCCATTTTTTCCTAACAAAAGATATGAGATTGAGGTCAAGCACAGGCCAGTAGTACCTGGTAACATTAAGTACTGGAATATTTTCGAAGATGATAAACAAATAAAAATTTTCCTTAATATGGATGGTGAATTTACAAATTTGAATATTGACAAGGAATATTGTTGTGAAGAATAAGATTCAGTTGTGTTCGCAAATGATGTTTATTTCAAGAATCAAATTGTTGGTAAGGATATAATGCAAATAAAAAATAACATCATTCCCGAAGGCCTGGTCCCACTAGAAAAACTCTTTGACAACAATGATGTGGCCAAGAGTCCTAAAATTACTACAAATTATGGAGATGTTGAATATTGCAACATTGGGTAAAGCAAAGGTATATCAATTGAATGAAAGAATTTCCTGATATTTTTTCCTGGAGTTATGAAGATATAAAATTTTATGATACTAAGGTGATTCAACATGTGATTCCAATCAAAGAGGATCATAAACCTTTCAAGAAAAAATTAAGAAGAATTAACGCTTTGTTGCTGCCATTAATTGAAAAAGAGATAAAAAAAAAATGTTTGAAGCTAAGACCATAGTATCTTTGAGATTTTCTAAGTGGGTGGCGAATATGGTACTTGTTAGAAAGAAGAGTGGAGAGATCAAATTATGTCTAGACTTTTGAAATTTGAACAAGATATCTCTCAAGGATAATTACCCACTGCCTAAGATGGATCACATTCTATAGAAAGTGGTTGGTTTTAAAAAAATATCAATGTTGGATGGTTTCTCTAGGTACAATCAAATAATGGTACACCCTGATGATCAGGAAAAGACAACCTTTACAACACCATGGGGCACTTTCATGTATTCCAAAATGCCTTTTGGGCTCATGAATGTAGGAGCAACTTTCCAAAGATCTATGGATATAGCCTTTGCTGATGAGAAAGATAAATTTAGTGTTATTTACTTAGATGATATCATTGTATATTCAGTTTCTAATGAAGAACATCTTAAACATCTAAGAAGGTCTTTTAAAAAATGTAGGAAGTTTGGCATCTCATTGAACCCCAAGAAGTCTAATTTTGGCATGGAAGAGGGAAAGTTGCTTGGGCACATTATTTCAAAGGAGGGTGCTAGTGGGAAAAACCCCCTTAAGACTACACTAGGGTTTAAAATGTAGGAATATCACAACCATCTAAAATTCAAATACTTCTCTAACTACCCCAAACATACCCCAGACTTATAAAAGAAAATAAAATATGAGAAGGATCGAGTAATTGTACCTCTACTTCGCGTCCGATGATGATCCTCTTGTGCTTGAAAGCTTCGCTGACTGCAAAACTCCTCCCAAGGATTATATGCATTCAAAGACAAACAAACAAAAAGCTACAAGCATGCAATTCATATACAAATAAGGGTTAGATGTTAGAATATCCAAACATAAACCATTAAAAACATTCAACACGCAATGATTTGGGACATGAAAAGTACTTCTTTTATTGATAATTCAATGATTATACCTTTTACAACCAAAGCCGGTTATTTCTCCATGAACCTTGTTTGGGCTCCTCTTCACCAAGCTCCAAGTGCACCTATGTATGGCTTCTCCTCTCAACCTTCGGATCTCTTCGAGGAAGTGAATGGGTTCTGATGGAGGAAGAAGGGAAAATTGGGGAATTCTGAGGCAATCCTCACAAAAGGGTTGCAATTACTTGGGGCAAGGAGGGGATGTGAAACAGACAGAGTTTCATTTTTCTTATGTATATATGTGGAATGAGACCCCAAAAAATCCTTTTATATGACAAAAGGATGGTTATTTGGTTGGGTGACAGGCTATAGGTGGTGGATTAGTTGGGAAACTACCCAATAGCCCGTAATCTCAACGAATTCCTTGAATTTTTTTATCTTTTGCAACTTTTGAAAGTATACGCGGGTTGTAGTGGTGCAGCATGTGTATGTACGTGGGTTTTAGTGGTGCAGTAAGCATATGTATGCGGGCAGTATTGTGCAGTGCGTGTACATCTTCAAAAAATGGGTTTTTTAGAAGAGCAACTTAGTGATGGCTTGGCAAAAAATGCAAGTAAGAGGGTCAAAATCCAAGTGTGCATATGTAGATAAATGTATGGTTATAATAGATTCCCCTAATGTGTGAGGTTAGAAGAGCATTTGATGGCCAAAATACATTACAAAATCTTTGCTAATTTACAAAAATGAGTGAGCAACATGGAGCTGGCATTAGGCTAAAGATGCAGAGATGCAAATGTGATTAGCAAGACACAATGAAACCCCCTTCAATGTAATTTTAAGGAGCCCAGAGAAGGTAAGCGCGGTAGTTTTTTCATTTTTAGACAGTCTGAAAAAAAACATAAAAGAGGACTCCATTGGGTACCTTTTTCAGAATAGTCCAGTTAGTTCAAAAAAGGGGTAAACTAGCACCGAAAATACGTCTATTCAAAACCATTTTAACAAATGTGAAAAAGAAAAGATCACTCAAAAATATTTTCAATTTTAAGGAGTCTAAAAAGAGCTTAACTATAGACTCACTGCCTTTTTCCAGATTTAGTCTCCTTAGCTCGAAAAAGTATAAAATTCACTGAGGAGAACTCTCATGGTGAGATGAATCTCCCAAGGAGTACCTTTTTCCTCCATAACCCACAGGCCGAAAAAAGGGTAAGCTCATGCCAATAGATGTTCTTCTGGACCAATTTAACGAGTGTGAAGGAACAAGGTCACTTGACGATCTTTTGAATTTTAGGGAGTCTGAAAAGAGATTAACTATGGACTCCATGGGGGTTCCTTTTTTGTAAGTAATCTCCAAGGCCCGAAAAATGTTACAAAAAAAAACCAAGGAGAATGTTCCTTTTTGGTAAATTTAGTCCCCCAGGCCCTGAAAAGGGTTAAACTTATACTTGAGGATACTCTTCTAGTGAACCGAAGTTCCTAGAGTATACCTTTTTTCGTAAAATTGACCATCCAGACCGAAAAAGAGGTAAACTACCGTCATACAGACGTGCCTTCAAATTTGAGTTTGGAGAGCGTGAAGGACAACAAGATTGCTTGGAAATATTTTCATGCTTAGAGAGTCTAAAAAGGGCTTAAAAAAGACTCCAGGAGGTTACTTTTCTCAGTTAATCCAAACAATATTGAAAAGCATAAATGTATTCTTGTCAGATGTTGGTTTCATATTTCAAAGAGAGCTTGAAAGACAACAAAGTGTGCTCATTTTCGGAGTCTCGAGGGTGAGGTAAAGAGTGATGGTACATCAGATGAATGAGGCTCAAACTCGTAATCATTACATGACTAACAAGGACTCTCGAGCCTAAAGTTTTTATAGACAACATGGAGGCCAAAATTCAACAAGGATCTATCTAGGGAATCCATGTAAAGTTAGGCTCAACCACCTAATCACGACACTTCTAAAGAAACAATGATGGTGCTATGTCGCACTTCGGTGGGATCGATCCTATGGAAAAGTGGAAAATACAACAAGATGCAAAAATTAGAGGTGGAATCCTAATTTATATGCAAAACGTTGGAAAAAATGACTTTGACCAAAGGACCTTTAAAAGTGACCCATCTCCCAAAACAATTACCAAACCAAAAGGAAAAGTGAATCATAACATCCAAGAAGAAACTCAAGAACCAAATTAAATGATTTACAAACCAAAAAAAATGACAAAAGGGTTCAAAAAAGTGGCAAAAAGGGCCAAAAAAGTCTATAAATAGAAGCTGACAACTCATTTTCACCATTGCAATTTGAAAATTAACCAAAAGGTAAAAAATACCCCTTTTCTAAAGAAGTTGATTATGGAAGATTCATAGGATGAAACAAACTTCCGTTTGGACCAAGAAAGTATAAACTCATCCCTCTTGCATTTCCATTCTTCTTTTATGCATTGTTTTTGTTTTCTTGGAGGGGCGTGCTCTCGTAAAAAATGGCGGCCATACATGTACGTGGGTTGTCCAAGGACAACCCGCATATGTCCGCAGGAAGAAAATAGTTTTCCTGCGGAAGATACACGACTATGTCCTAAACAGCCTACGTACACCCTCAAAAGCATGGAAAAAATAAATATGCAAGAGATAACTCCCCTTTGAGCTGTCATGGAACATGATGTATGTCCACTGGAGGGAGAGGGAACAGAAGGAAATTGATATCTTCGTTGATGAGGACCTTGCTTCCATTTCCACATTGAAACAATGTGGGTTGTGGAAGTTCTTCTGATGTTCGCTTATGAGGGCACAACCCAAGTTACTAAACACCCTGGTGGATTAATGGAACCTAGACGCAGAGGCATTTATGATTGAGGGGAATTCATTGACTCCAACAAATGAGGATATATACTTCATGACTGGCCTCTCGAGGAGAGGGAAACCAATCAATCTGCACACATTTCCCCTAGACCCTTAAACATCCCAGACTACATCGAGATGCATTGCGAGGTCGTTAATGAGAAAGTAGGTTCTCAAGTTCCCATAAAAAAGATCACCAACTTGTCCCTAAAGGTGATCCTATTGCTCATTGGGAGGATCACTAGATCCACAACCCTACACCAGGCTTACTGGGCACACATGTATTATGCAATGCGGTTCCTAGATGCATGTATTTTTTATTGGAGTACGACCATGCTCACTTGCATGGAAAGGAAGCTGGCAAAGTTTCGTGAGCATAGCAACAATAACTTTGGGTTCAACACCATTCTATGCTCGTTCTTCTTCGAGATGGTTCCCAATCTGAGTCTGAGAGATACAGTACGAGGGACATGTGGCCTCCTTCCCAGCAGTATGTATATGGGAAGCATTTATGCCATGACAGGGGGGAGGAAGGACCCTAGAGGCCTTCGATGACAAATTCTTCAACTGGTGGGAATGACAGATTCTAGCGATAGAGGACTACCCCTATGTTGGAATCAACTTCTTCAGAGATCCAAATATGCCCGTACCTCTCGGAGAGGAGCAAGGAGAGCTAGGTACATTTTTTTTAAAGTTATTTAATTTTTAGTTTATTTTATATATATCATTTTTTCTATGTATCAGAGTATTTGACATCTATGTATATGTTATGTACAGACATGGGACTAGTGCACCTGACAAACTTTGCGAGAACTAGGTGAAGTCCTTGACCAGAGGCAGTACTAGTAGCAGTCAATAGACCAACAGTCATAGGGGGGCCTCCAGTCATAGAGGCCGAGAGAGTATTGAGACGGGTGGAGTGGAACCTCATCGTGGTCACTCGTGTTGTTCCCATGGATGAGATCAAGGATATCCCTCCATCCATGCAACCTCTTTTAGTTAGGATGCCATGGACTTGGGTCCAACTTTTCCAACGTTTGGATAGCATCGTTGTTCACTATGGTAGGGACAACAGGCCCCGAGCTTAGATAGGATTGAGTCATCATGTGCCGAAGGCACTCTTTGTATATTTTTTAAGGCATAAGCCTCGTGATGTATACCAGATGTTATTGTTTGAGGCATTCATGCCCACCTATGTACTCAGACACTTTTGACACACACACACACACACACACACACATATATATTTACATCTATTATTGTATTATGGATCACATTTTTACAAATTTAAGTACATGTGTATGTGTGTGCTTCTTTTTATGTGTGTGCAACATACCAATCTAATACTTGATTAGCTAGAGTATCTGTGATTTGATTTAATATCCTAGGAACATGGATATATGTAATGTGATCAAAGAAATGTTCTAAGAGACCTACCCTAAGGAAGCATTGGTGTAACATAGGATCATAAACATGGTAAACTCCATTTAACTAGAACACAACCAACTGAGAATATAAGTAGACCCAGAGGTGAGAAATTCCATGTGACAAAGCATCACAAAGCAACTCTATCATTCCGTTGTACTCGACGACATTGTTTGTGGAGTCACCTAGATAGATACCTCTGAAAGATAGCAACTGGCCTTGAGGCATGAAAATCACCCAAATTGTGGAAACAAGCCTCCGAGTGTGTCGGATAGCACCATACGCAAAACAAAATAACACCTGTGATTCACTTCACATCTGCCACAGTGAAAAAGATGACACAAATAACATGTCCATAAAAAAAAGACAACCAAAAACTACATAAGAACTATACATATGTACAAGAAGTCACCCAGGCAACCAACCTAAGAGTAAAACTTCTTGAGGTAGAGTCCATTTCTAGGCTCCACCAAGGAATTTCCCTCAAATTCAACCAAATGATAAGCACCCTTATTTAAGACCTCTTTCACAATGACAGGTCCGAACCACATGGGTTTGAACTTGCCTGCCCCCAGGGGATCCTTGTCTTGGTCGTAGACCAGGACAAGGTCGCTTTCAGAGAAAATCCAAGGATGAACAAACTGATCATATTGACACTTGCATAATTTCTTGTGAGCCTCATGTCCAAGGCTGCATCACGATGTTTCTCATCGAGCTAATATACATATAATTGGAATTCCTCAAGCAGTGAAGTGTCTAGTAGTAACTCTACTGCCAACTTTAAAGATGAGATCTGGAACTCAACACGCAAGACTTCTTCCAACCCGTAAACAATTTGAAAAGGTGATAAACTGGTGGAAGTCTTTACAGAAGCTAGGTAGGCCCATAACACCAAGTACAACATAATATGCCAATTTTACTTGGCATAATTGATCATTCGTTGAAGAATAGTCTTAAGGGACATATTCAGAGCTTCCACCTAACCATTCACTTGTGGGTAGTAGGCTGATGCATGCTCTTTCCTTAAACCAAGATTTGATGTTAACTTGGACATTATTTTGTTATGGAAGTGACTGCCATGGTCAACTATAATCTCCTTCAGGATGCCGAAATTTGCTACTATATGGTTAAAAATGAAGAGAGTCATTGTTTTTCCATCATTGTTAAACGTTGTCATAGCCTTGACCCACTTTGTGAAGTATTCTACTGCTACGATGATATAATGATGCCCCCTGGTTGAAGTCGGGTGGCATGTAGTAAAATAAATTACACACTTGGTGAAGGGACCAAAAACGATGATGAGAAACATGGGAGCAGGATGTGCCCTCATCTTCCTAGAGAAGATTTGACATGGGTGGCACCTCTTGACCAACTCAACACAATCCTTAATTAATGTAGGCCAAAAGTAACTGGCTCGTAGAATCTTTTGGGTTTTTTCCAAGAACAAGTTATCCTTCCTCGTGTATAAGGGAGCGAGGAAGAATGCAGTCTACACCTCGACGATACAAGGTGTCATCGAGTATGAGATAGTTTTGTGCATGATGGAGAATTCGTCAATGCTCGTCACGAGAAGTAGAAGTAGGGCAATTCAAAGTATGGATATAGGCTAGTATATCTCCATACTAGGGGTCCGAAGATGCGATAAGAAAAATATCTCCTTTAATAGGAGACTCTTTAGGCGTAACATCACTTGATTCGATCAGATGTTCCGAAATTAGTTCTGCAAAGACTAGTGAATTTTTAGATTTCATAGGAACAAAATCCAAGTCAAATTCCCAGAGGATTACAATCCATCTATTGATCTTTTTTCAAATGACTCATTGTGTCAACACATATTGAAATGGGTTCACAATGGCAATGATGGTGGTCTTGTGAAGAAGAATATAATGACGAAACCATTGGACATCATGCACTATTTCCAATGCAAGCTTCTCAACATGGGAATAGTTGAGTTCTGGCCCAACCAGGCCTCGACTCAAGTAATAAATCACATGCTCCTTGAGAAGATCATCCTCTTGAACCAAGACCATACCGATGGTCGACTCTACGGTGGCCAAGTACAATAATAAATCTTTATTATAATTGGAAGGATGGAGCAGAGGGGTAGATGTAATTTTGTCTTTCAATGCTTCAAAAGAGAACTTAGTGGCTTCGTCCCAAGAGAAAGGGACTCCTTTTTTCAATAAATGCATGAACCCTTTAGTGATCTCGGCATAGTTTGCGATAAAATGCCAAATAAAGTTCACTTTCCCCTGTAAGCTCTGAAGTTGGGGTACTATGCATGGGGAAGGAAATTGAACTATCACCTCAACCTTAAGAGGATCGACCATGATCCTTGTTGTTGAAACTATCAAACCTAAAAGATGACCTGATGTGACACAGAAACTACACTTGTTAGGATTCAAGAGAATATGATAGTAGAGACATCATTCAAATATTTTTCAAAGGTGTGTGGGATGATCAAATCTCTTGTGAGAGCATGATGACAGATCATCGAGATAAGACTCGACTATATGTCTAAGGTCGTGGAAAGAAAAATACATGGCCCACTAAAAATTAGCTCCAACATTCTTCAGGACAAAAGGCATCTTACGATAAGAAAATGTTCCCCATGGACAGATAAAAGTTGTTTTATGTTGGTCCTCGGGTTCGATCTGAATCTGGTTATATCCTAAGAAACCATCCTTGAATGAAAAGACCTCACAACCTACACATTCATTGACAATCTGATCAATGAATGGGGTGGGGAAATTATCTTTTGGAAAAGGCTTGTTCAAGTCATGGAATTCCATGCACACGCAAAGTGTACCTTGTTTTTTGTTAACCAGAATGGGATTTGACACCCATTGAGTCAACTATACGGGGTAGATAAAACCAACTTTAAGCAGTTTCTCTACTTCAGACTTAATAGTTGCCACTTTCTGAGGATTCACCGGATGAAGCTTCTGTCACACGGGATTGGAATTAGGATATGTCATTATCTCATGTTCGACAATTCTTGGATCAATGCCTGGCATTTCCTCGTAAGACCAGGAAAAAATGTCACAGAATTCCTTAAATAAGTCTATATAGATTTGAATATCCTTGGGGGAGCAGTCGGCTCTGAAAAAAATATTCTCCATGACGCTAGGGGTTCTGGAGATATCTATAGGGATCATTTCAACAATACTTGTCATATTACCCTCAGTGTAAACTGGGTACGTAGCTAGAGGATTAATAGGACAAGACCTATCTCTAGTCATAGTCAACACAAATTCACCTGCCTCTATTCTTCTTAACTCTGGGAGGAAATAAGATCTGTGATGGAGATCATCCCAGGGTCTATCTAGACTATTCAATGCCTCAATAATCACCTCATATCAGGGAAATACCAGGTCTAAAGAATTGGTATTGGCAAGGGAACCTTGAGCTCAAATAGGCTCGAGAACTGGATCTAACTCCTGTGTGGGAGTCGGATTGGGATCGGTCGAAGCTTGCTAGACAATATTGTACACAACTTCTGCCATGGACAAGGGCATGGCCATGCCAGAATGACCTATCCCTTCCATCATAGCTGATGGGGAATGGGGATTCTATGGATCGTGAAAGTAAGTTGTTCGGAACAATGACACTTGAAAAATATCAACCCTAGGTTGGTTGGGGGCATCCGATATAATTTTGACATTAACAGAAGGAGGTGGGTAATCAAAAGTACCCATCAATGGTGGGCACAAACCAACCCCTACATTGACGATTTTGGGCTAAGGGTTATCAAACATCAAGATTGTGGATTCCCCCGATGAAGGGTCAGGATGGGAGAAGGAAAACTGGTCAACAGTTATGATTCGACCCTCATGTGGAAACAACAACACCCAAAAAACTGTGGCAACCACTGCATGCATTGCATCAGTCCAACGCCTTCCTAACAAAAGTTTTCAGTCAAGAGGCACATCGACCACTTCAACTTCGACACACATGGTCTTCCCTCCTAACTACACAAGGAAAGAAGGAATGATTCCATATGGTTTGAACGAACGATGGTCAAAATTAGCAAGCAAAGTAGGAGATGGAGACAAAATGGGTTTCCCAATGGCCTTCCAACATACCAACAACATCACGCAAGTCGAGGTTCTCTCACCAAACATCGTACAAAAGATATTCCAAGTAAAATATTTCATGGTGTAGGCCACTACTATATGAAACATAACATGGTAAGGGAGAAGATGTTTCAAGTTGTTCGTATCGAGAACGATCGTTCCTGGATTACAAATCTCTGCAGATCCCAAGGCAGATAATAGAGCATTTATATACGAAGGGCATCTCTAGAGAGCCTTCAAAGCAGACATCATGCAAAGGGTTTGTGACAAATCCTCCACCACAGAGTAGTTTTAGGCAGCTCTCGCATTCAGATTATGAGAAGTTTTCTTGAACGCCCCTTTCGGGATGTGTGTCATTGTTTTTCCCATCATCTTCTCAATCTGGAGAGGAACAGGTGGGTTTACAAATTATTTACCCTTTTCAGTAGATTCCGACATTTTGTAATCATGTTCCATGGTCACTATATAAGCGTCACCTTTCATCATATAAATGTTTGCAGCCGAGTGATTACTAGAAGATGTGGGGGAGTCCCTGACTACCCCCATCTATTCTCGAAGAGGCTTTAGTCATATTTTTCCCATGTGGAAATGGGATCATTAACACAGCAGGTTGTTGTTGCACCAATAAATTCTAGGCCTCCACAAGTCGAGGGCATAGGTGAGTCGGATGGTCCTCCGTGCAAAGGTTACATAGATACTTCAACTTTATCTTCTTTGTGTTAGCCCCACCAGCATTGTTATTATGTTTCTTATCACCTTTACCCTTCTTGTTTCATTGTTTTTTCTTCCCTTCAGGCTGTTGGTTGGCCTTTGGGTTCGTTGACTACACAGTATGTACATCCAACGTTTGGGTAGGGGGAACAACCAAACTGGAGGTTTGGCTAGCTGCTATCTGTTGTATTGACAATTGTTGCTATTGATTTGATAATTGATCAATGGACTTTCCTTGTGCTCATTCAACTATACCATTGACATGTGGTCCATAATTTTTTCTGAACTTGTCAAGGATGGACCATGGTGCATCTGGAAAAATCTCATAGAGTAATCCATACTGAGAGTATATTAGTTCGATTTATTGTGCTCTCATTATTGCCTCCTCCTTTGAAAACACTCCTGAAGTTGCAACATCTTTGGATAAAAATGGTACCAAAGACTTCATGAACCACTCCAATAAGAAATGCGGTGGGACCTGTACCTTAATCAAACTCTTCTGACGCCACCATTCTCGGATGTGATCTAAGATATGATCATTCTTAGTCTACTCAAAGTTGGCTAGTAATTCAGTGTCATCATCGTATCTCATGAGTAGTTGGAAATGGTTTAGGAAAACCATCTCCAAATCACTAAAGTAAGAATATATTGAGTGGTTGATCTCGATGTACCATTTCGTGGCACCCCCGATAAGAGTGTGTTGTAACATGTGCAACTATACGGAGTCATCTTGCAGTGAGTTTGATGAGCACCATAGGTGGAATGTAGTCACATGATCACCCTAGTCTTCGCCAGGCTTTCCTTCAAATTTTGGAATATCTGAGGGAAACTTAGTAGGCATGGCGGGCCAATGCAGATCATGAAAAGTCAAGTTGTTAAGAAACCTGGACAAGTCTGGTAGGTGTAACGTTTCCAGAAACGGTAGTTTGGGTTGGGCACTATGTACAAGAAAAAAGGGGCTTGGATTTTAACTGGCACCAGGTTTCCAGGAAAAGTTGGGTTGCTGGCTAGGGTTCTGGTAGACACCATGACCTTGACCATTGTACAGAAATTGTGTTTGTTGGGATATCATTGATTTATCCCCTTAATTGGATGATGAGGGTTGGGCATGTATTTCTCCTTACATTGTGTTCCAAATATTCTAGAAGGGGTTTCCTCTTGCCGATCTGATGGACATAGGTACTGAGCCTTTCCCGGGGTTGCATTGACCATGAAAGTGATTTTCCCCAATCGACATCCCTTGCAAGGGAACTTATCCCTACCAAGGATTCCAAAGTCCTTCTGAGGAGAAAACTCATGTACTTTCCCCCTGTGTAGGAATAGTACCCTGCATAGGATTTTGTTGTCCAAAACTAGGGTTTCCCCTAGTTGAGACGACATTTGACAAAAAATAATTATTACCAAACACGTAGAGAAAACAAAATGACATGGATCCCACCGGCGTGGTGTAAGAAAATGTTCCTATCCTGCCTTATCCAAACAAGTTGTAGTTCGTACTCAGCGCGATGGGTTGCTGGAAAGCACCACCGAGCGAAGGGGGAAGAGGAGGTATATGACCCCCACCATATGGGATAGCATTATACGAGGTTGAGGTTCCCCCAATGGAACCTTGCATGGGAGAATTTGAGCTCCCTGCCCCTAGATCCATGGTCTGTAGGGTGGAGTAGGTAAGGATAGAGTTTGAATCAAAGATGGGCATCCCATATGAAAATGAAGGGCCCGTTGCACTCTACGTAAATGGAGCAGTAGTCTGATTGTTCCAATAAGTAGTGTTTTTGGATCTACACATGTTCCAAGTTATGTTTTTTTGGCATCTGATGGAGTTCCAATAAGTGTTGTTCTGCCAATAGCTATAGTTCTGACTTGTGATGTTCTGATATTCCATGTAGTTCCCACTTGTGTTAATAAGGGTGTTCTGATGAGTTCAAGTGTTCCAACACCACTCAAGTTGGTAAGATTGGTTTCACCAAAAACTGACATGGTTCTGATTCATTCCAATCTTCCCCACTGTAATTATTCTGCTCCACTTCAATCCTAGTAACTGTAAGGTCCATGGATCTCATAGCTAGTTAGATCGTAGGCATTAATCTTCAAGGTGCATCACATTGATCAGGTGTCACACTAAAAGCCAGGTCTTCCTAATGCATAAGGAATATATGGTACTAGCATGGATTCTTGTTATTATCTATATAGTCATAACCATATCTTCATTTATTGTAGTAATTCCCCTATTCATTCTAGTTGAATCCATTCTATATGTAAAATCCAGCATCAGTATATTAAGTTGTTGAAGCAACGAAGGTGCCATCTATAGCAGTTTCCCCAGTTCCATACGTTGCATACCCTCCATCTCTAGATCCAACACCAGTATCTTCCTAGTAGTAGGGTCAGTAGCATAACCAGTAGTTTACCCATAAGCAGTTGTTGATTCTGTAGTTTAGGTGTTTTAATAAACAACAGAAGCAAGAGTAGCAGATTGAGCAGTAGATTTAGAAGTAGATTTTTTCTATTAAGAAGTTGATCCAGTAGAGACAAAGGATCATCTAGGAAAGACAGATGAAAAGGATACAGTACCTAAAGCTAAGAAGGAGCAACAGAAGAACCACCATCAACAGAAGAAAAGGTAGATATAGTTCCAGGTCCAGCAGCACCCATAGCAGAGCACCTAATTGACTTAGTTTAAAAATCAGATCCAATTCCAATTGTATTTGATCGAGTTGATATTTATCCACATTATATTATTTTAGTATTCACTACAATAATTTGGATCAAATATCCCACCTATAGATTAGAGTGAACTACTATAGGGATAATCATATAGGATAGCTAAGTACTAGATATCTATCATTGGGGGCATCCGAGTAACTCAGGCCTACCCATAAACGAGGGGTGACTTACTTATGCAAGGTGTTCCCTACTCATGGGAGGAACTATATTCTATAGCCCCTTCAATTGATGCCTGTCAACGAGATATGAAACTAGAGTATCTGCCACTGGATCTTTCATCAGAATATGGGTATCGAGAAATTCTAGTGGTATATAAATGAAGTTCAATATAATAGGTATGTATATCCCTATAGTTGGAGAAAGGATGTGTGTGTGTGTATATATATATATATATATATATATATGGGATACTATATATAATTACCATAGCTATCATATCCAAGGTATTGATGACATTTACAATAGCTACCAAGGTAAATAATCAAGAGGGAACGTATGAGAATTAATATCCTTAGCAACAATGGCTTTGTTTAAACATATCATGTAAACAGTCTATAGAATAGCAGACCATAACTAAACCAAAGAACTCTTATTTACCTTGGGATTACCCTTAGTCTCACTATATGTTAGGCTACTGGTACTTTTCACCATATACTTACTATAACATATGACCTATTCCCTTTACATCATAATACCCTAGTCCCCCATACCCTCTCTATAGGATGGATAAACAAGTATATTCAATAACCCAAGATATACTAATTAGATAAATATGGCTTAGGGGTAGTATTATTCCTATTACCTACTATAACTATGTGTATATAAAGGTATAATGTAGGAGAATATCTCAATATACAGTATATTCTATAGGTAACTAGTAATATAGGCATATGCTATAGTATAGTATCCGCCCTATAGGCTACTTGGTCATAGGTATCGTCCCAATTAATATATTAACTATATCATAGAAAATACCCCATAGTTCCAATTACCTATTATATAAGAGAGAGCTATCCTAATAGACCGCTCGCCCTTACCTTAGGGAAGTACTTGTAAGCTTATTTTTCAAAATAGTGAAAATTGGCCTGTAAAGTTTCTCTATGAGCATGCGAGGGAACAACTTCAAAACCATCACCATGCAACTTTTTATTAGCAAATTATTAATAGGTGTAAGATCTGCGTTTGGAATATCAAAATCCCTTCTTGTGATCCTACAAACATAGTGGTTCGTGAGGTTGGCCCATAGGCGAGTGTATCTCTGAATGACTTTAGATATTGAATACCTAAAGCACTTGAGCGTACTCAATCGATCTAGTTTAATCCTCATAGATATCCACCCCTGTGATTCAATTAGTGTCCATAGTTGTGGTAAATCAACCCAAAGCTAAATCCTTTCTAGTTAATTCACATGCAACTGTAGGCCAAAGAAAGGATGTCACATTGCTCGACAAAGATAGGTTTCTCTTAATATTTTGTACTTCCAAAGTGAAGAACATGTTGGTTAGGAATGAACTATACCTTTGTTTGGGTAATAATATAAAGTATGGACTGAGCCTTAATTAATGAAATGGGGAAGAAGTACTAATAGGGCCTATATCTTTTGCACACATTTCGCCTTTCAATGCAATCTCCTTATCGATACAGTAGAAGTACACATGCAGTGCAAGGGCGGATAGGGGAATCCCAAGCAGTGTTTCTTCCCTGCTGAAGAGAGGTAAATAGATTTTATGAATAAGTTTGTACGTTAGTATTATGGAATCGTAGAAGAAAGATAGCACCAGTTGAATGAATAGGGGTCTGCAATGAAATTCTATAAGGTATGGGAGAGGAGATTACGTTTCACCATTGGATTGATTCAAACCGAGCATGTCGTCAGATAGATTCCTTTAGAATGACTCCATTGAAAGTATGTAATATGGTGAAGGTCTTGGAAGATGTAATTAGCATCCCTATAAAGGTGTGCTACCTATGGCAGATTATATTCTATATAGTGATGTCGTCTATCCCCATTCTTTTTCGGTGTCGTCTTCTTTTACACGAACATGAACATGTAACTAAACACCCGTGTGAGAGAGTGCAATGTGATTAAGTCTAGCATATCAAACTCATAGCTGATATGACCCATCCAAGGATAGTTTATCTCCTTATCCCCAACTATAGTAGCATCATGATGGGAAGGGTTACTTATGAATCTGTTGATTTGGGGAGACCACTTCTTCATGTTGATTCTCTTTTATAAGCCCTCTATTTCCCGGGGAATAATTGTGATATTGTTTCTCCATCGCTACTAAGGACCTATGGGTCGTAATTCTCCTACCAACAAGAGCTCGACTAAGGCTTCCTGGATATTGACTTTATAATGTACTTAAGGAAAGGAATGTTTTAGGCCCCTTCTATGATCAAGTTGGAAGTCGATGCTATATTTTCTCCCTTTTCTCTCCAACTAGGAAAATTTATCCATCTCTATTCCAATGCCACCGCATAACTGGGAAAAGAAATGACCCTCTAGGTCGTAACCAGGAACTACAGAGAAGGGATGGAACTTCTCTTCGCTCAATGATTTGAGAAATTCCTCTCCCCTTGGTTGAGCAACTTTGTTCCTCACCCTTTTTGGGTCGATTCACTTAATGTACCTTTGGTCAAGGTGAGTCACTAATCGTACCTTTGTTTATGGTGTTTTGGTACAAGTGCAAAAGGAGAGACTGGGAATAGAAAATGGAAGTAATAATGATACAATTCAAAAGTGATTCAACGAATTATAAGTATGCTTCAGATAGAGGTCTGCTACCACCTACTATTGAGGTTATCAATTTCCTATGTACAAAAAATAGTTGCTTTGGGTACTGGGAACGAGAAGAGATTAAAGTGATATGATCTATATATGCGATATTATTCTTTTTAAGCCTCAACAAAAACAAATCCAATTTTATTTCCATCATAGTCAAAGGGGAATTTTCGGGAAGTAGCCCACATGCACACTAAAATTGAATCAAGCAAGTATGGTCCCATATAAGCTATATCACCAAGTATGGGGGACAAATAATCATGTATATTACCATGTGTCTCACTATAGTTACTTCTTACCCTTAGTATTAAGCTTCTTCTTGGGCTCTACAAATAGCTCAAGTTTATCCATTACTAATTTAGCCTCTTAAAATCATTCCGTAATGTGTAAGTTTGACCACCATCTCAAACATCTCAAAATGGGTGTAGCATAGCGGGATTCTATTGCTCTATTGCTCACCTGTAGCTTCTGAAAAGCTTCCATCCCACCGACAATAATTCCCCTCTTTATCATAATGGAACCAATCCTATCCATGTAATCACGATTTTGTTTGGTGTGGAATACATATACATCCATATCAGAACATCCCCGCAACTGCGCACAAACAAAGTAGAGCGCACGTTCGTATTTCGTTGGGGGTCTTACCATGTTTCCTTTGTCGCTTGAATGAAGGAGTGAAATTTGTTATTTGGTTCACTAGAAGTTCAATACTATCGGTAAAATGAGCCAATTTAGTAGAGAATACGCTCGGAATATCAAAGGGGGGAACCTTTGTTACCATAGATATAGCTTTGCAAAGTGTGCTTCAATGTGTGCTTAAAATGGCTCCTAAACTGATTATCATTTTGATTTTTATTTAATGAGTAACATTCCACTGATATGGGACCTAATAATCACGTATATAATGCACATTCATCAAAATTATAGCTTTGGGGGGAACATTTTGGGTGGGGAAATGTAGCAATGTTTGAGAGATACAATAGGGGGGAACAACTTTTGATATTATCTAAGGCCTAAATAAGGAGTGCAAATTGGTCAAAACCACCAAATGTAATGTGTTGACAATGAAAGAAAGAAAAGCAATACAATGGATTAGTTTCCATCGCATCATGGAAAAGAATTTAGAGGGAAGGTAGGTGAACATGTGCATGAATGGTTCTATTAATGAATAGAGTTGGGATAAAGGCCCTTGAATATGTAGGTTCCTAATATGATAGAGCCAAAATGTGGATATCATTTTCAGAGGGATTCGAACCCTTGTTTTAGATCCTCCGGAAAGAGGAATCTAGAAGTACCTACATACCGCAAAAGGATATTTGGCATATCTCTTTATCTACTGCTGTGGTTTTCGATGGACCAACCCCTAAGAAAGCATTTGAACCAAAAATATCATAAGAAAGCTCATGTTTTCCTACACTAACCAAGTCATACCACCAGCAAGAATTTGAACCAGAGATGGATTAAGAGGCGATATAGATGCGATAAAGAGGCTCAAGCGAGTGTGAATACCTTTCCATTACACTTTAGCAAGAATGAAGACCTCTCCCTCACCTAGATTTCAATTAAGGGGCCTTACATTAAGTATTTGGGATAAAATAGTATAGAAAAAGAAAGATATATGTCTTGTGCCACTTATTTCCCTGGCACGCTAACTCAACTTTACTATAATGTTTGGTAACTAATAGGGCCAAGGCAATAAGTTGATGAGCACATACCTCCACCTTATTATATCATTTAAATGTTCCATCATTGAAATTTAAGAACCATCAACAAAGAAAGAACCCGCAGTAGTTGCATTTTATCGAGTTGACCGAGCAAAGCCTGAAGCATCTCTTCCAGACCCAAATTTCGTTGAAGTGATTCTTTAAGAAATATCTAGTGGAAAAACCATTTATAGATTGATATTTTTTCCCAGTAGCGGAGTCCTAAGTTATGGATCCAAGTTCAAATTAAGATCGATACCTATCAGGAGAGAAACCATTTATATATTGAGATTGTTTCCCAGTAGCGGAGTCCTAAGTTATGGATCCAAGTTCAGATTAAGATCGATACCTATCAGGAGAGAGAGAGAGAGAGAGAGAGAGAGAGAGAGAGAGAGAGGCGATAGTTCCTATAGCCCCTGGGGAGGGATTATTCAGAGGTAGCAAAGGGATAAAAAGTGGATCTATAAGATCTATATCCATCACCTATTGACCAAGTATACACAACAGTAGCACCAAAAATGGTTGACCGGGTTGTTGGGGTTGAATAAAAAGCATTAGACATGGCATAGTATGTTAGATATTAAGTGCAATAGTTGAAATGGTAGGGATGTTGACTCTGCATATAGATATGCACTTGGCTCAGATGTTGTTGATAAAACTTGAACTGCCCTTGTTGCTTCACTTCGTAATTAATCCCACAAACACTGATGGTATCGGAACACTGCCCGAGGTAGAGGGGGTCGAGACCACTGTGGTCCTGACCGATGAAGGTAGGTTAGGAGGTTGAATACCCCCTGTGGTGGTAGTCATTAAGGGAGTGTGAGGACTCTCGAATGATGTAGCAACATTTGCTTCGATAGCTACTTGTAAGAATATCTGATGCTCGTAAGGTATTACCCTTGGAGAGACAACTTGTACTAATATTGGCACTAACAAGTCAATGATTGGAGGGTTATCCAGCCATATAGCTATCCCAGGCATAGTCTCCTACGGCCCGGTCACTTCGAATGACCCTTGTTGGTCAAGTCTTTGTTGTAATGGTGGTGGTGGTGGCTCCAATGTAACTGGTGGCAGGCCCTGAAGCCTTCATGATCAATGGAGCTCTTGATCTTCCACTTTGTGAAAATTTCAATTGCATAGTAAGTCTTTAACTATCATTTAACACCAAACACACACTAGAAAATTTCCTATAAGTTAAACCTAGAAAACCAATATCTATTTGGAGGAATAGTTACGCCATCCAACATTGGAGCAACTTACTAGTGCAAGTGCAACTTGAAAATGGAAGCACCCTCTGGGTATACTCTGCAAAGTGTGACCTGATGTCTTCCCTAGGTACTATGGTATACCCCCACAGTCACCTGTGTAAGTCCCTAGAATAAAGGAAACTAAGTTGCCAACTCACGAACTATCACCAAGAGGGTACAGTCGGCATTCGGGTGGACCGCAATGAGCAAGATAACAAGTTTGAAACCTACCAAGCGTATCGATAGAAAGTGGTCTGGAAGAAAACTAAGGATCTCAATGGATTCAAGGTCCACAAATCTTCGTAGGAAAATGTGAGTGATAGTAGTCCCATGACATATCCTCAATATGTGTTCCCCACTACATTTAGTCCAACTTTGGAGGCGTTATGTCTGCTGCCTTTCCTCGCGTGACCTTCTGTGTATCCCATGTGTTAGAGGGGGATCCCAAATAACTTTCAGGTCACTAGACTTTTAACACTCCCTAGATCTAACTCTGATGTTTGTTTAAAATCCTTGAAGAGTTTCCTCTCCAACCTAATTCAAGGCTCTAACCCTAAACTAGTTGATTGACCCTACAAAAATAAAAGTCTAGTTAATTTTAAATTTAGCATTCGTTTTAAATGGCTTGTTTTAACTCAAAGGATATGGAAGTGAAACCAGTGATGTTTTTGAGAGGCGAAAAGAGGAGAAATAAACGAAATTCTGAAAGCAAAATTACTTCTAGTGAAAAATAAAGATTTATAACTAACTCTTTGTAACCAACTTTTTCATAAATAACTTTTTTCAAGATCTTTGAAAAGAAGACCTAAAATGAAATTTTTCTCGACTACGAGCTACTTAAGTTCTAAGAAATCAGTAAAGAAATTAAAAATGAACTCTTTTTTCCTTTCAAGTAAAATAACTAACTCCAACTACTTTACCAAACTAAGAATGGAATATATATATATATATATATATTAAATGCTTCAAACAAGAAAAACTTGAAATAAATCTTTTTCTGTTTTCTTTAAAGAAAATGAAATGGGGAAAAGAAATACAAGACAAGACTGAAACTGACCTTTGGCCCACTACGGATCATAGGGAGTCACTAAAGACACAAACAGGATGATCAAAAAACT
>ML781505.1:208771-222210 GCA_009831015.1 Picea engelmannii
TAATCATCTTCTCATGGATGCGAGTAGCAGCCACATCTCTTCTCAGAGATAAGCTACCAGCGCCCTAGCTAGTTTATTTCCATTCTGTCTGTAAGCATATTTCAGTCATTTGTTATTAATGAAATGAAGTATTATTTCCGCTGCATCTCTGCGTTTATGTGTATTTTTGTATTTCATTGTGTTCCTACATAAATCCAGATCAGTGGTATCAGAGCGGTCTGCTCATTCTCGATCCTTCTTTGCATGTCCCCAATGAGATCGGGGTATAAGGAGTTGGGGATCGATTTGGTTAAACCTTTGCAAGATTAGCCTCGCAAACCCCAATGACCACCCATGGGGGAAGAAAAGAAAGATGAGGGAGTAGGAGATCCTATCAAAATGTTTCTCAAGGAGGCCCTCGAGAAACAAAGGAACACGATGATGGATAACTTTGCCCAGATTCTTCAACGGATTTTGACTGGCGGTGCATCGACATCCAGAAGCCACTCTGGAGGTGCCACTCCTTTTAAGGTACAAGTAAACTTTGACATTCCCATATTTGATAGCCAAATAGATGTAGATGACGTAGATAGATGGTTGAATCTGTTAGAAGGATATTTCTCAGTTCATGACTTTTTTGATTGAGAAAAGATTATTTTCGCACTCCTGAAAGCCGCCCCCCATGTCAAGGACTGGTGGGAAACCTACTCGGAGCAAGAGCACGAGGGAGAACCCTCTTTTTTCTCAGTCGCACCCACTTGGAATGCTTTCTGAGACGCCATCAAGGAACAATATTATCCCGTGGGGATCTATGAGGACAAATACATACAATGGACTACGTTGCGGCAGCAAAGGGACCAAGATGTGCATGAGATGACGAATCTGTTTCATACCCTACGCACAAAGTTGTTTATCAAAGATTCAAAGAAACATTTGGTGTTAAAGTACCGTAGTTTTCTGCACAAATACATTTAGGAGGAAATGGAGTTCCTCGACATCTCCTCACTTGGTGTGGCATACTGATATGCTGCCAAGATTGAGCAGAAGTTCAAACAGAAGAAGCGAGACTTTGGGTCTGCAAATCAGAAGCACGGGAAAGGTACTCCCAAACCAAAAAACAAAATACCAAGCCAAGGTGGGACAACCCAGGACAACCCGCCAAAGCCACAAGCAAAGAACAACACCACGAAGCCAAAAAAGGACATGTGGAGGTGGTGTGAGTTCCATAAGAGCTCCACTCATAACACAAGTGAGTGTCGGGCCAAGAAGTCACTGGTAGCCGACTTGAAGGCTTCTGAATCCGATGCATGCTCTGACTCTGAATCAGAACCTGACAAGGGGAATGACAGGGGGGAGCAGATTATCGATGCTGAGCCGAACACCATTTTTTCCACCATGAAGATCCAGAAGGAGGAACCAGAAGATCCAAAGGAGGAAGAGTGTCTCTTCCATTCCAAGATGTGGGTAAAGGGTTCCCTGTTGCAGTTCATTGTCGACAGCGGGAGCCAGAAGAACCTCATCTTGGTAGAGGTTGTGAAGCAGTTGGGCTTTCCGACCACAGCACACCCACAACCATACACCATCGGGTGGTTGCACCAAGGACGGGACCTCCGCATCAGTCGACAATGTTGCCTTCCCTACAACATCAAGCCCTTCATGGATGAGGTATTATGTGACATTGCTCCTCTTGATGTTTCTGATGTATTATTATGCCAACTGTACTTGTGGAAGTGACATACTATGTATGAGTCTAGGCCTCGTGTTGTTATTATCACTTTGGGCAATAATCTATACAGGATACCGGAGATAGCACCACCTACCACCATCTCTTTGGTTACTGCAAAACAATGCAGTAAGCTCATTTCCCAAACCAGGAAATTTGTTTTCCTGATGATCCACCCTCAGGGAAAGAGGAAGACTGTGGCCATGACCTCCAGACAAGGCCCCACTACATGAAAACAATGGATGGATAAGGTCGTGGAGGAGTACGAGGACATCTTCACCTCCTCCACAGGGGTGCCTCTACACTGCTAGGTCAAGCACCCAATCGATCTGACCCCAGGTGCACTGCTGCCCAACAGACCCATCTACCGACGCTCTGTCTTAGAGAATGATGAAATCAAGAGGCAGATTCATGAGTTGTTGCAGAAAGGTCACATCCCGTCGAGTTCATTGCCCTGTGGGAGCCCAATCGTATTGGTGTAGAAGAAGGATGGGACTTGGAGACTCTGCATTGACTATTGGGCACTAAACAAGATCACTGTTCAGAATAGGTACCCGATCCCACGGATTGATGACCTTCTAGACCAACTCAAGGGGGGAAAATATTTCAGCAAGATCGACTTGAAGACTGGGTATCACCAGGTACCAATCGAACCTTCTTATGTGTGGAAGACTTGATGCAGGAGCATCTCTCCATACAGTCGGCCAGCCAGCCAGCCACGTCAGCACGCACGCATTCAAAAGGATGAAGAGAGGCACAATCCTCATTTAAATTTGAAATGAATGTATATTTAATGTGATTAGGCTGTTGAGCCAGGAAAACCATGCCTTTGAGAAGGTGCTAGGTAGATCGACCTTTATTGTAGATCGGCTGAGATCTAGATCCAGGCGCTGGACTAGACAGCCATTGAATGTAATTTATTAGAGTAGGTAGACCTGGAGGGAAGCGCTCAATGAGCACCTCAGGTAAAAGAGAATTTTAGATCTCATTTTGAGTTAGTAATGGTAGAGAAGAGAGAGAGCAGAGAGAGAGCAGAGAGAGCTCAGGAACACCATTTGTAAAATACAGGCATTTTCCATTGATTAATATAAATAGAGCAGTTTTTCCTGCATTATTCTATCATATATGCATGTCTATGTGTGTTCTGTGTATATGATGTGAATGTATCTGTGTGAATGCATTCTGTAGGAGTGTGTTTGATTTCAGGGTGAAGGTCTTTGAGGCTTCATACCAGGAGGGTGTGACAGAACGCTGAGAGTTCTGAGAGCCGTGCACAGGGGATGCACTTCTGATCTCTGCGGAGTCTGACAAAGATGTGCTCAAGGCACAAAATCTGAAGTCATCAACTCAAGAAGAATACCTATGAGGTTCCTGAATACCTCAGGAGGCAAGGCTATGTGAGAGGAACACAGTTGCAGACAGAAATTTGCTGTAAGTTCTGTGGAGCTCTTCCAGGTGGGCATTGAGCACAAGTGCAAGGAGTGCACAGAGAAGGAACTTTGTTGTGAGTTCAAAGGGAACAGAATCACTGAGGATGCTAAGAGCTCTGCCAGGTGGGAATTGAGAGGGTGAAAGGAAGAGAAGATACTCTGCCATGAGGGCGTTGAGAAAGTGTGCAAGCAGGCACAATAGAGGAAAGAACTCTTTGAGTTCTGGAAGTTGGAGGGAAGGTCCACTGAGGGAAATTTCACCGGGTTACTGAATACCCAGAAGTACTCAAGAAGAGGCATGAGCAGAAGGATAGCCAAGAGGGCATCCATTCCATTCTACATCCGAGGGAGGAGAAGGACAAAATCCCCTAAGGGGCCTGAGTGGTTGCAGAAGCTCAGGAGAGATAGCACACTGTGTGCACATGAGAAGGATCTGCAAGGAGTGCAGGAGTCGGAAAAATCATTTAAGGATTCAAAAGGAGGCAAAAGCTCCGGAAGGGAAGCGTTGTATACGCACGGCGAGGCTTGAGGTTGTGGAGCTCGTAGAGGAACAGAAAGAGGTCGAGGGCTTTGGAAATTCAAATTTCTTCCAAGTCTGGGAAGAAGCCGTGAAGGAGATCAGGAAGGAGCAATAGCAGCTATCGGATAGACCGACAGATTCTGGACCGTTGGTTTTAGGCATCCAGGAGAATCTCAGGAGGAGCTTACAGCAGGAGGAGACCGACAGCCGTCGGATCTCATAAGAGAAATCCCATCAGCCATTGGATCGGGAGAAGCTGCTCAGAGGTTACGCGCAGGAGCAGGCATGTAGAGGTTATGCACAAGAGAAGGCGCGCATAGAGGGAGAACAGATATGGGCCGTCATATCTGAGCAGGAATCTCGTCAGTCGTCATATCTATGGAAGCTGTGGGGAAGTTAACCTCACAGATGGAGGAGAGAAGTCCCGACAGGCATCGGGATATCGGCCATCAGAGAATCAGGATTCTCGAGGTTGTAAGAATCAGGACAGCAGCAGTCGTGAAATCCCGATGAGGATCTGGACCGTCCGTTGGGCAGAGAGCACGTGGCAGAGATCAAGCACCATCGGCATTTGGCACATCGGGAAATCAGAGTTCCCAGGGTTGAGGGAGCTAGGACATCGAAAGTCCCAAAATCCTGACATAATCAGGACCGTCCATTTGGAGAGGACGCGTGGCGATCATCTAGCGCCACCGGGAAAAGCTTGACAGGAACGCATTATCGGGAATCGGGATATCGAAGATCCCAGAAGAAAAGGTTTCGTGCATTTCATAATCGCAAAACGCGATTTCCCGATAAGGCGTGTGGGCCATGGTAGGAGGTTAGTGGAGGCCAGGTGTCACAGTATCGAAAATCGGGGAAAGGCAAGTCCCGAATCAATTGGCATCAAGGTTCGCGATCCCGCGATGACTGATAGAGCGATGAGGGAACATTGACGTGGAGGTGTCAGTTCTCACGTGCATTGGGGATCGGAGAATCACGAGTCACGTGGACATAAACATTGTGTCATTGTAAATGTCGAAACTCTAATGGAGGATTGTACTGTGGTCACATGGAGACAGGTCATATGGACCATGCTCTAGCCAGGAGGTCTAGCACACAAAAGGATGCATAGGGTTTTTATAGATTGAAACCCCGATAGAGAAGATTAAGGTTGCGGTCTTATTGGAGTGGTCATATGGACCAAGGTATAGCCGGTAGGGGCTAGCTCATAGTGAAAGAGCTCATTGATAATTCATGGATTGGGGATTCACGGGGATAGAGGTTTGTGACAGTGGAAAGTCTGAAACCCTGACGCCCGACAACCAGTTCCTGTGGAGAAATTGGTCACGGTCCGGTGCAGAGGCCGTGCAGATGAATGGACCTGTGGAATGGGTCAGACTTTAGCAGAGATTCCTGAAGGAGTCTAAAGAGCCACTCTGGCTCAGAAGCAGGGGAATTAGAACGATCCTGTAAGCAGGAGGTCAGGTGAAGAGACCCTGCAGGGTGATAAGGAAAGACCTCGTCTGCGTCAAGTGGTATCAGAGCGAGTTCTTGTCTGTATATTTCAGGCAAGAGGAGAAAAGAGGAGGCAGAGGAAGACAGAGTTGCTAGAGGACTCTGTGACGATTGTTTACAGGTAGGCAGCAGTCGAGGAGACAGTCAGCAGAACTGTAAGATGAAGCTGGAACACTCAGGGATGCAGAGTGACAGCAACAGATCTGCCAAGGAGGCAGATAAACACAACAAGATGGCTACTGAAGGCCATAGAAAGAGAAGTAAGGCAGAAAAGCTTATCGAATTTGATAAAGAAATGACAAGAGAACTCTATGAATTAAAGGCAGACATAGAAGAGTTCGAACTGTGGATGTAGAAGGATAGAAGGAGGAGACAAATGCAAAATTTTCCCATGAAGAAGGAAAAGGCCAAGTGGCTAGTCAAAGAGCTGATGGTCATGAGACAGCGCAGGCTGTTGAGAAAATGGCTGAGGTATGCTGAAAACCTCAAGGTCACAGAAGAGAAGATGATTTTTCACTGTTGGCTAGAGACTGGGAGAGGTCTTGATGATGATGAAGAAGATGAATTGGGATTGGCTGAGGATCTCAATCACTGCCAGGAAGGTAGAGAAGAAGAAATTCCATTTTGCCAGGAGGGCAACGAGCTGAGGTCACTGCAGGATCTCACGGACTTTCAGGAGGACAGTCGAGGAATTTCAATTTTCTAGGAGGGCAATGATGAGAGATCGCTGAGGGATCTCGAAGACTGCCAGGAGGGTAGCAGAAGCATCGAAGACTACCAGGAGGGAAGAGATGAACATTTGGGGCCATTTGAAGGTCTCATGGAGAGTTCAATTCAGCAAGGAGTGCTGATGAAGATGGGATCGATTGATCTCATGGTCTGCCAGGGAAGCAACAGAAGCATCCCATATTGCTAGGTGGGCAGGGATGAGTAGATGATACTATCTGTGGGTCTCATAAACTCAGAAGTGAGTTGGAATCAACCAGGGGAGCTGACAGAGCAGGTGAGCTCAAATAAAAATTTGGATCAGTAGGTACAGCTGACAAAAGAGGAGGAAGAGAAGGATGGTATTCTGATGATTGGGGGAATACAAGTATTCCTACCATCTGCCCAGGAGGAGGCAGAAATTGGTGTTGCAGATGGTGCAACGACAGAACAGTCACAGCTAGAGATGACTGTCAAAAGGAAATTGGAGCTGACAATGACTGTCAGGGAAGAAGAAGAATTGGAGCAGATTTTGGAAGCTGCCCAAGCAGAAGAAGGAAAAGAGAGCGAGCATTCTGAGGAGTGTCTCAGCATATTCAGCCAGGGAGCTGAAAAGCAAGAAGTTGTAGCACTGAATCTAGCAGTGGAGGAAGCCGAAGAGAAGGCAGGTAAAGTTATCACTCCATGGGAGATGGAGCTGGAAATGTTGGAGGATTGGCTGAACAATCCAGGGCCAGCAAGAGAAATGACAGAATTTGAGTTGTCAGAGAAGAGAATGACTGAGTAGCAGGTCATTCAAGAAGCGACTGCAGAACTGAAGTCTACAGCAGAATGGCAACTTGAGGCCACAGATGAATATGAATATGAAGAGGGAGAAGATGGCATGGGAGATCATGATGATCTGCCCAATGGCCAAAAATTTTTGTAGCTGAGGAGACTGCAACAACAGGACCATCCATTGGAGCAGTTGGATGAGGTGATAGAGGACATCAAAAGGCTGATGTTGAGATCAACAGAAATTGCCAGCGAGGAGAGGCTGAGAAGAAGAGCAACAGTAGCAGTAGCAGCACAGAAACAACAGCAACAGCAGTAGGATGGAGCAGATGGAAAGCTCCAAAGACTTATTTGGGATCCAGGAGGATTTCCAACATCTCAGAGGGGAAGCTCATGAGCAGGAGCTCATGATTTTTGTAGCTGTGGAGTATGATGCAGGAGCATCTCTCCATACAGTCGGCCATCTAGCCAGCCACGTCAGCACGCATGCATTCAAAAGGATGAAGAGAGGCACAGTCCTCATTTAAATTTGAAATGAATGTAAATTTAATGTGCTTACGCTCTTGAGCCAGGAAAGCCGTGCCTTTGAGCAGGCATTAGGTAGATCGACCTTTATACCTTTATTGTAGATCGGCTGTGATCTAGATCCAGGTGCTGGACTAGACAGCCATTGAATGTAATTTATTAGAGTAGGTAGACCTGGAGGGAAGCGCTCGATGAGCACCTCAGGTAAAAGAGATTTTTAGATCTCATTTTGAGTTAGTAATGGTAGAGAAGAGAGAGAGCAGAGAGAGCTCAAGAACACCATTTGTAAAATAAAGGAATTTGCCATTGATTAATATAAACAGAGTAGATTTTCCTGCATTATTCTGTCATATATGCATGCCTGTGTGTGTTCTGTGTATATGTTGTTAATGTATGTGTGTGAATGCATTTTGCAGGAGTGTGTTTGATTTCAGGGTGAAGGTCTTTGAGGCTTCATACCAGGAGGGTGTGACAGAACGCTGAGAGTTCTGAGACAGGGGATGCACTTCTGATCTCTGTGGAGTCAGACAAAGACGTGCTCAAGGCACAGAAACTAAAGTCATCAACTCGGGAAGAAGACTTGTGATGTTGTTGAACACCTCAGGAGGCAAGGCTGTGTGAGAGGAACACAATTGCAAACAGAACTTTGCTGTAAGTTCTGTGGAGCTCTGCCAGGTGGGCATTGAGCACAAGTGCAAGGAGTGCATAGAGAAGGAACTCGGTTGTGAGTTCAGAGGGAACAGAATCACTAAGGATTCTGAGAGCTCTGCCATGTGGGCATTGAGTGGGTGAAAGGAAGAGAATATACTCCGCCAGGAGGGCGTTGAGAAAGTGTGCAAGTAGGAAGAGAAGAGGAAAGAACTCTTTGAGTTCTGGAAGTTGGAGGGAAGGTCCACTGAGGGAACTTTCACTGGGTTACTGAATACCCAGAAGTACTCAAAAAGAGGCTTGAGAAGAAGGATAGCCAGGAGGGCATCCATTCCATTCTACATCCGAGGGAGGAGAAGGACAAAATCCCCTAAGGGGCCTGAGTGGTTGCAGAAGCTCAGGAGAGATAGCACGTTGTGTGCACATGAGAAGGATCTGCAAGGAGTGCAGGAGTCGGAAGAATCCTTTAAGGATTCAAAAGGAGGAAAAATCTCAGGAAGGGTAGCATTGTATACGCATGGAGAGGCTCGAGGTTGTGGAGCTCGCAGAGGAACGGATAGAGGTCGAGGCCTTTGGAAATTTGAATTTCTTCCAAGTCTAGGAAGAAGGCATGAAGGAGCTTAGGAAGGATCAACAGCAGTCGTCAGATAGACTGACATATTCTGGACCGTTGGTTTTAGGCGTCCAAGAGAAGCTTAGGAGGAGCTTACAGCAGGAGGAGACCGACAGTCGTCGGATCTCGTAAGAGAAATCCCGTCAGTCGTTGGATCGGGAGAAGCTGCGCAGAGGTTACGTGTAGGAGGAGGCACGCAGGAAGCTCAGGGAGGAGCATAGAAGTCATTGGATCGGCTGATATAATCTTGACCATTGGGTTTCAAAGTCCAAGGAGCAGCTAGAGGAGCGTGCATAGAGGGAGAACATATCTGGGCCGTCAGATCTTAGCAGGAATCCCGTCAGCCACCAGATCTGTGGAAGCTGCGGGGAAGTTAACCTTGTAGACAGAGGAGAGAAGTCTCGACAGGCATCGGGATATCGGCCATTGGAGAATCAGGATTCTTGAGGTCGTAAGAATCGGGACAACAACAGTCGTGAAATCCCGACGAGGATCTAGGCCATCCATTGGGTAGAGAGCACGTGCCGGAGATCAAGCGCCATCGACGTTTGGCACATCGGGAAATTGGAGTTCCCAGGGTTGAGGGAGCCAGGACATCGAAAGTCCCAAAATCCTGACATAATCGGGACCATCCATTTGGAGAGGACGTGTGGCGATCATCTAGCACCACCGGGAAAAGCTTGACAGGAAGGCGTTATCAGGAATTGGGATATCGGAGATCTCGGAAGCAAAGGTTTCGTGCATTTCAGAATCACGAAACGTGATTTCCCGATAAGGCGTGTGGGCCACGGCAAGAGGTTAGTAGAGGCCAGGTGTCACAGTATCATAAATCAAGGAAAGGAAAGTCCCAAATCAATTGGCATCAAGGTTCGCGATCCCGCGATGACCGATAGAGCGACGAGGGAACAGTGACGTGGAGGCGTCAGTTCTCATGTGCATTGGGGATCGGAGAATCACGAGTCCCGTGGACATAAACATTGTGTCATCATAAACACTGAAACTCCGATGGAGGATTGGACTGTGGTCACACGGAGACAGGTCATATGGACCATGCTCTAGCCAGGAGGGCTAGCGCACAAAAGGGCGCATCAGGTTTTTAGAGCTTGGAACCCCGATAGAGAAGATTAAGGCTGCAGTCTTATTGGAGTGGTTGTATGGACCAAGGTATAGCCAGTAGGGGCTATCTCATAGTGAAAGAGCTCATCCGTAATTCAGGGATCGGGGATTCACGGGGATAGAGGTTTGTGACAGTGGAAAGTCCGAAACCCCGACGCCCGACAACCAGTTCCTGTGGAGAAATTTGTCATAGTCCGGTGTAGAGGCCGTGTAGATGAATGAAGGACCTGTGGACTGGGTCAGACTTTAGCATAGATTCCTGAAGGAGTCTAAAGAGCTGCTCCAGCTTAGAAGTAGGGGAATTAGAACGATCCTGTAAGCAGGAGGTCAGGTAAAGAGACCCTGCGGGGTGATAAGGAAAGACCTCGTCTGCATCAAGACTGCATTCAAATCCAAGGAGGGCCTTTTCGAATGGTTGTTCATGCCTTTTGGGTTAACGAATGCCCCTGCAACCTTCATGAGGCTAATGGACGACATCGTACGGCCATTCACCAACTCATTTGTAGTGGTGTACTTGGATGACATTTTGATCTTTAGCCAGACTTAGGAAGAGCACCTCCACCATATCCGATAGGTCCTCCAAACACTACGACAACACAAGTTGTGTGCCAAATTGGAGAAATACACTTTTGGCATAACCCAGGTTCAGTATCTAGGATACATTATTGATGAGCGGGGGGTGCATGTGGATCCATCAAAGATTCAAGTCATTCGGGATTGGCCAGCCCCAACCACCCTAACAGAGCTCCGTAGCTTTTTAGGTCTTGCCAATTTCTACCGCAGGTTTGTGTTGGGATTCTCTCATATCACTTGGCCCTTGAGTCAAGTCACCAAGGGAGGAGCTAAAGAAAAATTATTTTGGTCTGAATCTCAACAGAAGGCGTTCGGGGAGTTGAAACATTGCCTCTTCTCTGCACTAGTGCTCACACTACCAGACTTGCAACAACCATTTGAGATCGAGATAGATGCCTCTGACTATGCTATTGTGGTAGTCCTTACTCAACATGGGCATCCAGTGGCATATCACAGTGAGACACTTTCTGAAACAGTCCGAAAGTATCCCACTTATGACAAAGAAATGTATTCCATTATGCAGGCTTGTCGGCAATGGAAGAATTACATTTTGGGAAAGGAAATGGTCATCCACACATACCACTGACCCCTGCAGTTCATACAGACACAAGGGAAGTTGCAGAATGATCGCCATCAGAAGTGGTCCACATACCTGCAACAGTTTCATTTGAACATTAAGTACAAAAAAGGTAGCACCAATAATGTTGTTGACTGCCTCAGTCGACCACCCATCGTGGCGCTAACCACCGTGCTCAACTCTTGTGGGAACGAGACTTCCGATTGGCCGCTTCTCTACACAAGTGATCCAGAATTCGGCCACACATACAATACACTCTTGGAGGGTAAGAAAGTTCCCAATTTTCACCTCCAGGATGCCCTGCTTTGTCACTTGGGACACCTTTGTGTTCCTTCAAGCGAGCGTGCCAAGATGATTTGGGAGGCACACTACAGTCGAGTCGTTGGGCCTTTCAGGGTCGAGAAAACCATGGCAGTACTGCAAAAATATTTCTATTGGCCGAACCTTCGACAAGATGTCAGGAAGTACATCAAGTCCTGCACTGCTTGCACCATTGCCAAACCGACCATCAAGAAGCAAGGCCTCTATACTAGGCTTCCTACCCCCATTCGACCTTGGGAATCCATCTCTATGGATTACATGTCAGGCCTTCCTACAACTAAGCATGGCAATGACTATGTTTTTTTGGTCGTCGATCGATTCTCGAAGATGTCCATTATGATGGCCTGCAAGAAGAATATCACAGCAGAAGTCACTGCTAAACTCTTCTTTGAACGAGTGTGGTTACACTTTGGGATCCCATAGTGTATCATATCATATCGGGACAGTAGGTTCCTTAGTACATTTTGTTCCAGCCTCTGGTCAATGTTGGACACCAAGCTCACCAAGTCCACAGCTTTCCATCCTCAAACTGATGGTCAGACAGAGGTCGTCAACCGGATGATCATACACATTCTGCGCATGTACAATTCAAAGAATCCACACACATGGGATGAGAGCCTCCCCTATGTACAACATAGCTACAACTAGGCTCTCCATAGCTCAACTAGCCACAATCCCTTTCAAGTAGGCTTGGGATTCCAACCACTTTGTCCCATTGACATAGCCATGCCATTTGTGGCTACTCAAGAAGATTCAGCTCATGTCCAGTCTGAGGCGGATAAGGAAAACAACTTCATTGAGCACATTCAACACATCTTCCAACAAGTTCATGACATCTTGGACAGAGCCAATGATAAGTACAAGCAACGACATGATCAACATCGGGTGCCACACAACTTCCAAGTGGGCGACAAAGTGTGGCTGCATTTGCAAAAGGAGCGCCTCGCATTTGCAAAGTTTATTTTCAAGCATACTACAATAGGGGATAATTAATGCATTTCTACAAAAATACTAGCTTATTCCTATTTTCAATCACTCTCATGTCTTGATAAACTTTGAATTTTTTGAAAGGAAGATTTTTGAATGCTTATTTTCAGGTAAGCGTTCATTTGAAATCAAAGCAACAAGTTCTCTTAGTGGTGAGAATTACATCAAATGCATTCAACTCATGTATTCTTATTATATAGAATAAAACATTTACTTCTGAAGTGTGGATGAAGCACTATGTATTTTACTAGTTGCTTCCAAAGTGATGTTTCATGATTGTGTTGATTCATCTATGCAATGTTTGAATGTTGTTCATTGGAACCCTGAGTAAAAATCCAAACTTTAAGCTCTATTGTAATCATTGCAAATAAATATATTGCTTAATTTAGCTACAAGACTTGGCATGGGTGAGTGCAAGTTCGACTGCAGACATATAGATACGGTGAAATATTCTCTACATGAATTGTTGTTTATGACTTTAGAAGGATCATAGTATTACAATATAATCAAGAAACATATGTTAGACTACTTTTAGTCAACTATATCACCAGCTGTTAAAAACACATGTAGGTATGCTATTTTGAAAGAGTTTAAAATTGACATTGAGGATGTTAAATCTAAATTGAATGAAAAGGGTATTAGTTTGGCTTGTTCTACCTCTTTGTGGCTAGTAGACATTATTAAATGTTGTGATAAAAAATAGTTTGAAATAGTGCTCAATGTATTTTGCAAAGATAAAAAAATTTTAATTCAAGAACACTTCATATAGTAAACATTTCCAATGTCATTCAAGAAAACGTTGTCATATTTTCACACACTTCCAACGTCATTCGTCCAAGGAGTTCCAAGTGATAATTGACAAGATTGTAGTCTATAAAACCTGATGTGAAGAGTCATAAGGTCACTATGAAGAAAAACAACCACCATTCAAGCTACAACTAAGTACCTAGTGTTTCAATATACCACCTAACCTATATTCATACTAAATAATTATTCCCTATACGAGTGTAATCTAGAGAACTTGATGTGACGAATCACAAGGTCACTGTGAAGGGAACAATAGAATTTGATATGAAGAATCATAAGGTAATTTTGGAGAGGGGAAGGGGAAATAAAATAAAGAAACCAGGGAGGGGAAGATTCTCAAGTGTTGAAAAAAGATGGTTTTTAAAAAATGAATCTTTCTAAATGCTCGTTTTCATATAAGTGGTCGTTCGAAATAAAAGTAGTATGTTCTCATAGTGGTGAGAAATACATCAATTGCATTCAACTCATGTATATATACTTATTATATAGAAGAAATCATTTATTTCTTAGGTGTGGATCAAACACTATCTATTTTAACAATTGCTTTCGAAGTGATGTTTCATGATTGTGTTGAGCCATCTATGTGATATTTGATTGTTGTTCATTGGAGTCTTGAGAAAAAAAGCCAAATTTTGAGCCTTGTT
>ML781505.1:222385-271807 GCA_009831015.1 Picea engelmannii
TATATTTATTTCTTGTTTTAGATATGAGACTTGGCATGGGTGAACGAAAGTCTAATTGTGGGCATATAAATATGGTGAAGGATTCTCTACATGAATTCTTGTTTTAGATATGAGACTTGGCATGGGTGAACGAAAGTCTAATTGTGGGCATATAAATATGGTGAAGGATTCTCTACATGAATTTTTGTCCATGAATTCAAATGGATCAAATTACCACAATAGAATCAACAAACATATGTTAGACTTCTTTGAGTCAAATGTATTCCTAGTTGTTAAAATGCATGTTGATACACTATTTTGAAATATTTTAATGCTAACATTGAGGATATTAAATCTAAATTGGATGAAAAGGGTATTGATTTGGCTTATTCTAGCTTGTGGTGGCTAGTGGATGTTATTAAGCATTGTGATAGAAAATTGTTTGAGAAAGTGCTCAAAGTGTTTTGTGAAGATATACATCTTTGTAATTCAAGAACTACTCATGTGGTAAATAGTTATGATTATGGACATGAAATACTTAATATTTTGATTAACTGGTCTCTGCAAGGTGCCAAAAAGTCCTCTCTAAGAAGCCTAAATTGGGTATCAAGGTAACTATATGCATTTGGATAAGGCTCACCCACCTTGTTGATAGGAATGTAGTTATCATTATGTGCATTTTTAAATGATAAAAGTTCATCAATAATAGTTTAAGAGATGATTTGGGTTTCTCTAAATCCTCTTATTGCAAAGAAAATGATGAAGAACCAACTCATACAATTGAAATATAGAAAACTAACTATTTTTTTATTATCAAGATTACATATACATGTGGCCACTTTTTTGCTCATCATTAATATTATAGTTGCAAGAGTGTAATAGAAGTAGTAGATGCGAGAAGGAGTTTATGTGATTCTAAAGACTGCAATCTAGCCTTTGTTGGAGTTTCTTTCATTTAAATGAAGAGAAAATTAGAGTGCAAACAATATGATAAGGTTAAAGATTACACAATGATTATTATAATTTAAATCTCATGGGATGTGATGACATTCCCTTTGTTATAATAATGTGTCTATTAATATACAATCTATGAAAATTATTCTACCATCCTCCTTATCCCCGCCACCACCACCTTCCTTTTTTGAGACCCCCCATCTTTCTTGCCCCCGTCCTTTTTATCCCCTTCCTAATTGTCTCTATCCTCCTTGAAACCCATTTCTTCTTTTCAAAGTTTAAGCTAGTACACTATTCTAAATTTTCCAGGGCATATGTTTCAAGAATGATCAAGCAAAATTTCATAGACAATATTGGGTTGTCAGCAAACAATGCATTTCAATGCAATAATATCACATAGTTTGATAAAATCCCCAAACAAAAAAAGCTTCATTAAATCCATAAAAACCCCATAGCTCAAATAAATACAAATAAACAAAATTAGAAGCCCAGGAATCCAACACATGATCGCATAAACATAGTAAAAGTTTGAAATAAACACTCATGTCAAATATGGGTTGAGAAAAAAATATAACATACTCACTTACAAACTAGATATTTCTACCATTAAAAGTCTATCCTAGAGTATATCTCACCACCCATACATTAACACACTTGTGCAATAATATGTACAACAATACCTATACCTTACATAGAAACTAAATTAAAAGACTTCAATAATCAAACATGGATGAAAACAACATAAATAACTATAATTAATTATTGCTAAACATACATATCTCTACATTTAAAATCTCATTTATTTAGCAGAACCATCTCCAATATTTTGAAGGACACCCATATGACTATGATTGACATATGATATTATAATCAATTTGGAGACTCCTAAAATCAACAATCCCACTCATGTGATACAAATTAACCTGGGTTCCAAGTAATGGGTAAAACATTGGCATATGGTCCCATAACATTACAAGCAAGGAATCATTGGACAAATACCAATATCTTCACCCATTAAAAGGATGGATGTATAGCCAAAATTTTAAAATTTAGCAGGAATTTATTCTTGGAATGAAGAATTGGGTCAATGGTTAGATTGGCGAATGGGGATGCCTCTACCTCACTTGAGACATTTTATCCCAAAGATCATTCTCACCTCAAAATATTATGTGTTGAGGAGGAAAAATGTACCAGATTGAAGAGCACGGGGGCAGGTTGATTGTAGTGTTAAACAAGGGTATATCTCTTAGCTTGAGACTTTATCGCTTCCTCCAAGGTCATCAATATGGAAAAGGATATGGCGTATAGATGCTCTTCTAAAGATAAATATATTTTTTTGGGCACTAGTTCATAAGAAAATATTAACTGTTGAGAATTTGCAAAAATGTGGCATATTGCCCCCCCCAAGATGTGATATGTTTTGATAAGAATTGGAAATGATTCAACATATTTTCTTCAAGTGTGAATTATTCAATGGAGTTTGGCAAGCAATTTGAATATCTAAAGAACAGAATTAGAAATCCTAAATTCTAGAAAACCATGATTACACTATGGAATAAATCCTACAGGGGTAACTTCAAAGGAAAACAACTATTCAAAAGGATGGTCAACATTTCCAAAGCTTTTGTGCTAGAAAATTTGTCTTGCAAAGAACCAATAAATCTTTCATCAAGAGCTGGATATTCCTTCCTTTGTAGCAACAAAAGCCAAAAGCTTGTTAGTAGAATGTGTTATCTCTAAAGGAAAATATCTCAATTTACAACAAATTTTAAGCAAAGATGAGGAAGAATGGTTTGGGCAGATTTACATCTCTTCTCATCACTCATGCTTCAAATTTACCAAACAAATTTATAGACCAAGTTGGTAATTTGGTTAGAGCATCTCTGATTTTGAAAATTGGAAGAAAACTCAACAATTATATATTATTTTCTTTTATTGAGCCTCAAATTGGAACCATGGGGTGGTAGGTGCGAGGAGGGGGTCATCATGGACCCTGGAGAGACAATTAAAGCATATTTCACTGGGGGACTTGGTATCATTTCTAACAACAAAGCATAAGCTTATGCACTGTGGCAAGAACTCAAAATTTCAAAAGGCACTGGTGTGCAATCGATGATTTTGGTAGGATATACTAAGACTATCATAAGCTATTTGGTTTATGATTCAAATCCAAGAGACAATCCATTAGCCCCAATACTAGAATGAATTAAATAAGAGGCAGTGTCCTTCTCCAATATCAAATATTATCATGTCTTGTGAGAAAACAACAATATAGAAAACCAATGGGATAATTTAGGCTCAACTCTAAAAGAGGGGGAGCTTATGATTAATGGAATATTATATCAACAAACCATCCCTTAATAAATGAATAGTACCATGACACGTATAGAGTTATTAATCGGTCACATGGCATGTATCCTTGATCTCATAAACCATCACATGGTTCACAAACCATGCCACTTCAACAAGCATTTGAATAGTAATAAGAAGGCATGAGAGCTCCCCCTTCACATTCATTACACCTTGAATCCACATTCTTATCTCTAATGGCTTCTTAACTCTTTGGTTCAAGGTGGGACAATGGAAATGTAACTTGATACACATTGGGGGAATGACAATCCTTCTCACCAGGTAAGAATTTTCATTACACTCTGGTCAATGTTTGGGCTATTGTTGTTTTCTTGGAAATTTTCATGGGAACCACCCCCGTAGTGGTTTAATGGATCACAAGGAAACAGAGGACCCCAGGTCGACATCGACCTCAGATATGGTTCACTCTCTTAGTCTATGACTCTAGGGATTCTATAACAATTGAGCCTAATTTTTGGAAAGTGTTATCAGTTCTTTAATTAGGGAGAAAGAAAATCCCCTAGAGCCCAGGAAACGAGCTGTGAGGAGGGTATTGTAGGTAGCATAAAACACATAGGAGAAGTTATATAAAGTTGGTTCCAGATGGACTCTAAATAATTACAAGAGATCCATAGAGTCCTCATAAGCCACGAAGAACACATCCACTTTAACAAGTCTTCACTCTTTAATGTCACTTCCAAAATTCATGAAATAAAAATCCAGATTAAAATCTAGGTAGCAAAAAGCATGGGGTCTCTAGTAGAATTTAAGAAAAAATAGGTAGTCTTGGAAGTAAAATGCAACCTTCTTTGAAATTTGGCACTGAATTTGAGTAGGGGTGATTATTCCATGATATCAAACCAAATACTTTCAGCTAATTCGTCTAGGGGAGAGTTAAACAAGGATGAAACTATGTACCAACTTGATGGGGAAATGGAAATCATGAATCGAGACCTTGAACCAAAAAGTACAAGTTTGGATGATGTAGCTAGCCACTACACTCTTTGTTAATTTCAATGTTTTTCAGGACTACTATAATATAGGCATATATATTATAGAATATATCACATCAAGGGATACTGGGTAGTTTTGTATAAGGACAAAGTCAATCTCTATTTTGGGCTTGCAGTAGAATTTGTTTTGGACAATGTATTATCTATTTTAAAACTCTTTGGAACATTACAATGATGCGACTTTCATTGTAGATTCTACTGTAGTTTTTATCAACAAAATTTACCTAGTTATTGTTTTAAAAAATAAATATTGACATATAATATGAATTTGATCAATGATGGAGCATTTATGTACTTACTGGTTCACAATCTCCTATGCAAAAAAAAAATCCCTTTTGAGGTGTATTTCATGGTTAATCTTGGTAGTAAAAGCCTCTATGTGCCTATTCAATTCTTCATTGGACATGGCAACGCCACTCTCAACAATAGAAGAAGAAGAAGAAGAAGGCTAAGATTTGTCATTAGGAAGCCCGCTGGTTTTCTTTGTTGAAGAAGACTCATGAAGAGGAAAATCGACAACTACATTTATGTAATAATAGAGTGAATATTTATTTCAAGTTCATAATGACTTATCAAACACTAGAAGAGTATTATTCATCAATATTAGTCCATTTGGATCCATTCAAAGATGGTTACAATGTTTTAGGTTTCTTATTGGTTAGGCCTTGCTAACTGAGTTTCCAGTTTGTAGGAATAATTGGTTTTCAGATTGAAAGTATTCCTTATCCCACTATAACCCCCAAGACATATCCATGACAACCATTAAGGCTAGAGTTCCCCAAAGGATCTTGTCAGCACATAATCATATTCAATCCGATCTTATTTCACTTGTTTTGGGATCTTAATATTTTGACCTTTTGGGAGGCCATCCTTGTAATACCCCTAGTTGTAAATATATATGTACGTATGTTACATAGGCTAGTGGGCTAGTATGGTTTTAAGGTTAGAGTGTATGTGTATGTATGTTTTGAGCTGAAGTGCCTACGTGATATTAGGCTGGAGAGCCTGTATGCTAAAAGGTTGATGATCCTAGCATTGTACATTGTAATCAAACTTGTATATATTAATAAAGATGTAACATGGTTGTGGACCAAGTCAGATAAAACGGTATGGGGGGGTAGGACTTCACAATAGGGAAAGGGGGATACGGGCTTAAGGAAAGGGGCTAAGAAAATGGACTAAGCCAAAAATATTAAATTAATTGTAAGTTTCAAGCCTAATTTTTCTTTTCATCATTATATCCTAATTTTCCTTAGGATTGGACATGAGTTCTGAAGTGGTGGGAAGTTAGCTACATGGGTGCCAATTGTCAAGAGAAAGAAATGCATATTTAAAGTATGGTAATAGTGGAAAAGCAATCCATTCTTGATCATTCTTGCCATGGTTTCTTTGGGGTATGTTGGGGTGTGAGCTAGTGAGAGACATTATGACCCTATGAATTAAGTACCTTGATGATTATAGGTGAATCATGGGAACAATCTCTATAAGTTGCCTTGGGAAGGGATTAAATCTTGGAGGGAGACTTTTCTGGGATAGGATTCCCTTGGTGTGAGACCTGGAGGGTACTTCAAGACTCATGAGAGCAACTGAAGCTCATGGAGTCGTAACTCTAAGAATTCCTATCTAACATGTGTTGGAGCCATGGAAGGGAAGAAAGACATCCCGAGGGACTATGATGTAGAGAAGGAGGTAGAATTCCTTGGGTTTTGTAGGCTGAGGGGGATGAGAGCTTGTTGTTTGGAGTTGCTGTTGGAATTTGGTACCTTGGCCTAGTTTCAACTGAGTATTGAAACAAGACCTTAGATGGCATAGAGAGAGTGCCTTTTCCCTAGTGGAGTGATATCCCAGTTCAGGGGTGACTTGCTACTGGGAGTACATCAGAAACAAATTCTATGGATGGGTGGAGCATTTGAGGTATTTTTGTGACTAGCACTACAACCCCTCCATTTTACCTTCTATTTGGATACTTCCCTAAAATGGAGCCTCCTTATTTTTGAAGCCTAAAGAAAAATCTCATAAGCCCCTTTGGTTAATCAAAAGCTTCTCTTGGTAACTTGTGATTCACTTGAAAAAATGAGAAATTATTCAAAGTTGAAGTTTTAAGAAATTTTTGGCAAAGATAATTTTAACTCTTTCGAGCTGCTCGGAGGAGTTCCCTTCAACTATTCTAAGTTTCTCATAATATTTCTTGCAAATCATTCTAATAAATCAAAAACTATCATAGGAGTTAGTCTTATATCCTCCGAGCAGATTCTACGAAGTTGTTTTAAAATCCTCTGAGCTGCTCGAAGGTGTTATTTTGAAAGCCTCCGAGAAAACCTACCACATTTAATGTTATTTATAAACCTGGGGGCTATATAAAGAGAAATAGGGTTAGACTATTATCGCTGGACACTGGAGAAAAAGAGAGTTGGGATAAAACATCGTTTGAGCAAATTTCTCGTTCAATTCCTTTACACATGGCCAAGATTAATCGGTAAGTCTGTTCTTCATCTCTTTCCTTTGTTAAAAAAAATAGGGTTAAGATAATTTTCTTACTTATTTCCCTTACATGCATTCAACCCTAGATGGTTGCTCTTTTTCTCTTCGATTTCTTTAGTTTTCTACTTCACCGATTCCAGACCCTATGCCCTTTTCCACCAACCTGACCAGGTCATGGAAAAGGATTGAACACATGAATGTCTTTGAAAATTGATCCTTCCCCAAAACCCTTGCCACAATTTTTTAACCATTCACAAAACCCCTCTTACCTTTTCGGTCTAAAGAGTGGAGTCTTGACCTGATTAAAACCCTAAGCACCCATAATGTTCCTCTAAGCCAGTCGAGGCATCCCTCACCATGCTTCGTGTTCGCAAAACTAAATACCAAAAGTTGTTTTCGTAACTCTCCGAGAATATTTGAGAAGTTACTACTAACTTCTCCGATATGCTCGGGAGAGTTATTATTAACTCCTTGGAGGAGTTACTAGTAACTCCTCCGAGAAGATCAGATGATTTCTTTGTGAAACATTCAAACACCCCAAGACTAATAGAGACTCTTCCTAATGTTTCTCGAAGGATTTAATATTAACTCCTCTGAACTGCTCAGAGGAGTTACTATTAATGTAATGTTCCCAAGCCAAGTTTTTTCTTGGAAACACTAACTAACCCTTGATTTGATTGTTTACTATTGTGTATGTAGGTTGGCCATGAACATTTCGGCCTTAGGGTTTATTCAGTTATTCAGCCACAATTATACAAGAAGCATTTCAACATATGAAGTTCTTACATAAGAATGGAACCACAAACAAGATCTGAACTTTATTATAAGAAAGCAAGCACCTAATACAAATAGAGAAGAAAATCTAGAATAGCTTCAGATGGCTTCAAGACAATAATATGAGTTGCATACAAAATTCCCTCGGAGATACAAAGTAAGCTTCAAAAAGGCTGTAATAGAAGATGAACGCTCCAATACAAAACTAGGGTTTAGCCTAACCCTCAAGCTGCTGGTACGGCCTGTTGAAGACAATGGAGACCAAGGGTTCGGCCCTCCTGAAGATGAAGATCCCCAAATTCTACTAAAATCCTTCTAGTGATAGATCAGGGCAATGATATCCTCCTCCTGAAGTATGGATCTCAAACACTAAAGCCTCCTCCTCAAACTGCAGAAACCCTAAACCGGTACGACCCTCCTGAAACCCTGAATATGGCCAATAATTCATTCAGCCTAGCTGAACAAGGGCTCTGAATCCATTGAAACTCTCTAGGATGATAGATCGGGCAGTCACAAACCCTTGAGAGAAGTTCCAAGGTCAGATATCGGCTATGGCCTCCTATATCTGAAAAACATTGAATCACCAAATCGTCCTCTACCTCCCAAAACCATCCCAACCTGTAGAAAATGTTAGGGACGTGATAAATCCTCAAAGAAGCCTACAAACTTATGAGAAAGAGACTGCAAGCAAAACCCTATTGCTGAAATCTCCCAAGGCTTCCTCAATAGGCTGGATCAAACTTCTCTTCAACAACTGGTGCGCCCCTGCTGGAAAACTCTAACTGGTACGACTGTGTTGATCTTCTTGAATAGATGAAGGATGTAGAATGGTGTGGGTGGAGTATTTCATCCCCAAGACCAAGCTTGGAACAAGTGAGTGGTATCTTTCACCACTGAGTTGTTCTCTAGGGTTTGTAATATCAAAACCCTCAAAATTGTATGCTCAAGAGCATCAATAAGTAAATACCAAATATCCAAGATGAAATGAGAGGTGCACCCTAGCCTTCTCTTTATACTTTTTTTTGTTTCCCTGTTGAGTTAAGTTAACCCCTAGGATTAACTCCTAACTCAACCTCCAGCGCTTCTATTCCTTCATTGAGTTACCCTTTTTACTCTTTTTACCTTTTCACTAAGTCAACTTAAAAATATAACATTAGTTTGGTTGAATTTTCCCCTTTGTGTGAGACTATGGTCTAGTGGGGATGCCTAGACCACTAAGTCTTCCCAAACCTCTTCATCAAGAGGTGGGGGACATTACACTCTCCCCTGCTAGAAATTTCTTGTCCTCAAGCAATTCCAAACCTATCTCACGTACCACCTGTTCATTCTCCCACGTGGCATCCTCAATGGGTAGATCCTTCCATCTCATCAGATACTCTTTGATGCTTCTCTTCCTGAGCTTCTTCTCCCGAACCTCTAGTATCTCCTCTAGAATTAAAACAAGTTGCCCCTCTTCATCCAAAGGAGGTAGCACCTCAATGGGTGTGATATGTTGGTCGATGGCCCTCTTCAGGCAAGACACATGGAAGACATTGTGAATCCTGCTTCCCTATGGAAGCTCCAACTCATATGCTACGACCCCTACCTTCCTACTGATCCTGTAGGGTCCAAAGAAACATGGTTGTAGCTTCTATGCTCCACTTCTTTTTATAGAAGCCTTCCTGTATGGTTGGAGCCTTAGATAGACTAAGTCACCAACCTCAAAGGTACGCTCAACTTTGTGCTTATCTGCTTGGACCTTCTACTAGTTATGTGCTCTCTGTAAATGATCCTTCAACTCTCTGAGGATGTCCTGACTCTGCTGCACCCAATCCTATACCATAAAAGCCCTGTTGTCACCAAAAGCAATCTCCACAAAAGAGAGTGGATCATAGCTGTATAATTCCCTGAATGGTGTCATGCCTATGGACATGTGATGGGTGGTGTTGTAGCAGTATTCTCCCAAGTATAACCACCTGCACGCTTTTTGCTACCCTGCCACGTAATTCCTGAGATAGCCTTCCACCCATTTGTTGACTATCTCGGTCGGTCCATCCATATGAGGATGATAGCTGGTACTAGGGGTCAAGGCCGTACCAACTAGTCTAAACAACTCCTGCCAGAATGTACTCATGAATCTGCTATCTCTGTCACTGACAATGGTTTTGGGTAGGCTGTGCAATCTAAATATCTCCCTGAAAAATAATTCGGCCACCTGTGTTACACTGAAGTTTGTGGCTATGGAAAATAGGTGTACAAACTTCATCAACTTGTCCACCAATATGAAAATGCAGTCTTTCCCTTGCGCCCTTGGCAACCCTGTGATGAAATCCATGGATATGTTTTCCAACTCATGTTCTGGGATGGGTAGGGGTTGCAGTAGTCTTGTCGGGTGAGTGTGCTCCCCTTGTTCTCTTGGCACGTAGTACACTTCTTGACATGCCTCATTACATCCTCCTTGAGGCACTTCCATGAGAACCTCTCCCTCACCTGCCTGTATGTCTTACAAATTCCTTGGTGCCCTACCATTAGTGAGTCATGACATGCCTGCAACACTTCGGCCTTGAAGGCCAATCCAGGAACCAGAAATATTCAGCCCTTGTAATAGATGAGGCCATCAATGATCCTGAAGTTATCGTCTGTACTTTCCTGTCCATTAACTGACAAGCGAACTGATCCCCTACATACTCCATCACCAAGTGGTCCTTCCAATCAAAAGACACATTTTTCATGGCATAAATGGATGGCCTCCTAGACAATGCATTAGCCACCACGTTGTTCTTCCCTTTGACAAATTCAATGTCAAAGTCATAGGCATGTATTCTGCTTACCCATTTCTGTTGCCTTTCATTTAAGTCCTTGTACTCTAATAGGTACTTAATACTGTTGTGGTCTGATCTGACCACAAATCATGCACCTACCAGGTATTGCCTGAATTTGGCCAGAGCATGCATGATAGCCAACATTTCTTTGTCATAAATGTTGTAAAGTAGCTCAGGTCCCCTGAGTTTTCGGCTCTCATAGGCAAGAGGGTGCTTATTCTGCATCAATACGACCCCTATACTTTCTCTTGAAGCATCACATTCCAAGGTAAAAGGCTGGCCGAAATATGGTAGGGCTAAGACTGGGCACATGCTCATCACCTTTTTCATCTTGTCAAATGTGAATTGAGCCTCCTCACTCCATTTGAAGGCTCCCTTCTTAGTCAAATCGGTCAAGGGTGCACATAGTTGAGAGAACTCTTTGAACAATTTCCTGTAATAAGTGCACATGCCTAGAAATCCCTTTAATTCTGTGAGTGTCTTAAGAGTAGGCAACTTCATAATGGCTTTAATTTCCTCTGGATGTACATGTACACCTTTTGATCCGATGATGTGTCCCAAGTAAAGAACCTTTGTCATTCCAAAATCACATTTGGACTCTTTAGCATAAAGTGACTGCTTCTCCATGATAGATAAAATCTGATCCACGTGTTGAAGGTGTTCCTCCCACGTCCTGCTATAAATGAGCCAATCATCAAAAAATACCAAAAGATGCTTGCTTAACTTCTTGTTGAAGACATGGTTCATACAAGATTGGAATGTGGTTGGGGCATTGGTTAACCTGAAGGGCATTACCAAGAACTCATAATGATCGTAATGACACCTGAAAGCAGTTTTTGGGATGTCCTCCTCCCTCATCTTGATTTGATGGTAGCCAGAGCGTAGGTCAATTTTTGTGAAATATCCAGCCCCATGCAGTTCATCCATAAACTCATCAATCATAGGTATAGGATACCTATTTTTGATTGTCTTTTTATTCAAAGCCTGGAAGTCAATGCAAATGTGCATAGTTCCATATTTTTTCTTGACCAACACTACTAAAGAAGCAAAAGGGATAAAGCTCGGCCTGATGTGCCCCATGTCCAAAAGCTCTTTGATGAATTTATGTATCTCGTCTTTATACTTCTTCAGATGCCTGTATGGCGTGGTGATGACTAGTTTAGCTCCTTCCTCTAACTCAATGATGTGCTCAAACCCCCTGTCTAGTGGCACCCCCAGAGGAATTGGTCCAAACACTTTGTTGTGTTTGTCAATGATCTCTTGGATTTCTGGAGTGTAGTGGACCTTACCCTGCTCGTCCACATGTGTCGAAATCCTACATTCAGCTGCATACACTATCTCCTCTCTTCTGAAGATGGCTTCCATCCTCTTGGCCATAACTACCTTGGCAGAATTACCTGTCATGCCTTGGAGCACTACTTTTCATCCACCCTCCTCTGTAAAAGACATCTCCATGGTCTTGTAGTTGGTGGTGATAGGCCCCAACGTACTGAGGCACTGAACTCCAAGGATTATGTTAGTGTCCAGAAGGCCCATCACATAGACATCATGTATCAGCTCATGCCTACCCAATGTAAGCTTCATACCTAGAATGTACCTGTCACAGGGCATAGTGCTTCCACCTGCTACCTCCACCTTGAACCCTTCAAATTCAACTATGGGTATATGCCTCCTCTGCAACAATGTTGAGTCAATAAAGTTGTGAGAAGCTCCCCCATCAATCAATATTGATACCTTCTTCCCTTGCAAGACTCCTCTCATACTAAAGTTGTTATATTTGGGCACCCCGTTGATAGATGCCAAGGTGGATTTCCCCTCAGTCGTACTGTCATGTCCTGTGATCTCCTCCTCTACTGTCTCTGTGATTTCGGCCTCCATGTTCTGTATCTAGCCAAAATCTTCCTCTTCCTCATTGTTTGAAGTCACTTCTATGTAGTGCACTTGGCCATGGCCCATGCACTTGTGTGATGGGTTCCAGGGCTCTTTGCAAGTGAAGCAAAGTTGCTTCCTTCTCAGTTCCCTCCTAGTGTTCTCATCAATTCTGCCATGGCCCCTGTCAAACCCTTTTGGGTCATGTCCTCCTGGGTTCATTGGAGGTATATGATCTCTTCCTCCAGTGTTAAGAGGTGGTATAGGCACAAATTTTGGTTTGGCAGTTGGTCCTAGATCCCTCGTCCTCCAAATAGCATCTTGTAGGTTGGTAGGCTTAAAAGCCTTTACCCAACCCTTCAAGGATTCCATCAAACCTTCAATGAAGAGAATCATGAATCTGGTTGGTGATATATCCTGCACCATGACTGCTAGCCTCTGGAATTCTTCAATGTATACCTATGCTGCTCCTGTTTGCTTGAGTTGTGTGAGCTCCAAGAAGTGTAGTTCAGGATCCCCCTGATCAAATATGTCAATGAGCCTCTAAGTGAACTCTATGTAGGTCATTATCTGATTGTGGCCTAGTGTAGTGAGTCCATGATACCATGAATCATGAGCCTTGCCATCCAATTACATAGTGGAAAATTTGATGGCTTCCATCTCCCTCATGGGAATAAGCTGCAGATAAGTGTCCAGCTTCTGTACCCATTCCTACGATGTTATCTTGGTCATGCCATCAAAGTATGGGATATCCATATTCAATTCTCTTCATTCAAACTCATAGTTGTTTCAGTGGTTCGTCCTGGGCTTGTTTCTGAACTTGAGTTGGTAGTATTGATCCAAGGACATCTGCCTCTGGATTATCATATCCAGGTCATGGTACTCCCTGGTGCACTGTGCCATCTGCTCAACAAAATCATCCACCTGCTCATGATGTATTTATTTATATATGAACGTGGGCAAGTAAGGTCTAGGGGTAGCCCTGCTACCGATCTGTCCATGTGACGTACCCCCTCCATGGCTCCCCTCGGACCTGGGAGCCTTTTCTATATTATACTCGTTTCCTCCATGGGATCCACCAAACTCTCTGCTTCCATACGTCTCATGGTATTTCCCCTGATGAGTCATCTGCATCAATAACTAGGTTATCCGAGTCTGGTTCTCATCAATCTTCCTCATATTTCCATCTACCTTCTTCAAGGTATCAGTGATTTCAGTTTTTCCCTTCCGGTTTGTCTTCTGGATTTCCTGTAAGTGATGGACCAGGTTTCTTTTTGTAAGGTTTAGGGTTTTATGGAATTCAATTGCCAAGTAAGCCAAGCCTTGTGGCTCATGGTCATCCCCTGTACCCTCCATTTCAACTTCTATTTCACTGGTCCACTTCTTCCTTCTGCCCATAAAGATACCATTGTACCTATGCATGCGCCAATCCTCACAGGCTTTGGAGGATCAAAGCTCTGATACCACTGTAATGTTCCCAAGCCAATTTTTTGCTTGGAAACACTAAATAACCCCTGATTTGATTGTTTAATGTTGTGTATGTAGGTTGGCCATGAATATTTCGGCCTTAGGGTTTATTCAGTTATTCAGCCACAATTATACAAGAAGCATTTCAACATATGAAGTTCTTACACAAGAATGGAACCACAAACAAGATTTGAAATTTATTATAAGAAAGAAAATACCTGATACAAATAGAGAAGTAGATCTGGAATAGCTTCAGATGGCTTCAAGACAATAATATGAGCTGCATACAAAATTCCCCCGGAGATACAAAGTAAGCCTCCCAAAGTCTGTAATAGAAGATGAACGCTCCAATACAAAACTAAAGGTTAGCCTAACCCTCAAGCTGCTGGTACGGCCTACTGAAGACAATGGAGACCAAGGGTTCAACCCTCCTAAAGATGAAGACCCCCAAATGCTACTAAACTCCTTCTAGTGATAGATCAGGGCAATGATAGCCTCCTCATAAAGTATGGAGATCAAACACTAAAGCCTCCTCCTCAAACTACTGAAACCCTAAACTGGTACGACCCTCCTGAAACCCTGAATATGGCCAATAATTCGGCCTAGATGAAAAAGGGCTCTGAATCCATTGAAACTCTCTAGGATGATAGATCGGGTAGTCACAAACCCCTGAGAGAAGTTCCAAGGTCAGATATGGGCTATGGCCTCCTAGATCTGAAAAACACTAAATCACCAAATCGTCTTCTACCTCCCAAAATTGTCCCAACCTATAGAAAATGATAGGGACGTGATAACTCCTCAAAGAAGCCTCCAAAATAATGAGCAAGGTCCTACAAGAAAAACTCTAATACTGAAATCTCCCAAGGATTCCTCAATAGGTTGGATCAAACTTCTCTTCAACAACTGGTGCGCCTCTGCTGGAAAACCCTAACTGTACAACCCTGCTGATCTTCCTGAATAGATGAAGGATGCAGAATGGTGTGGGTGGATTATTTCATCCCTAATACCAAGCTTGGAACAAATGAGTGGCATATTTCACCACTGAGTTGTTCTCTAGGGTTTCTAATATCAAAACCCTCAAAACTGTATGCTCAAGAGCATCAACAAGCAAATACCAAATATCCAAGATGAAATGAGAGGTGTGCCCTAACCTTCTCTTTATACTTTTTTTTTCTTTCCTTGTTGAGTTAAGTTAACCCCTAGGGTTAAATCCTAACTAAACCTCCAATGCTTCTATTCCTTCTTTGAGTTACCCTTTTTACTCTTTTTACCTTTTCACTAAGTCAACTTAAAAATATAACATTAGTTTGGTTGACTTTTCCCCTTTGTGTGAGACTATGGTCTAGTGGGGATGCCTAGACCACTAATTCTTCCCAAACCTGTTCATCAATAGGTGGGGGACATTACAATTAACTCCTCCAAACTGCTCGGAGGAGTTATTATTTTTTTCTCCGATTTGCTTTTAAAATTGTTTTGTTTCATCAGGTTAATGCCCAAGTCTTTCACACTTATAATCTCAATAGGAAATTGATTTCTATATACGAGGAACAACATGTCTTGAATAGTTTTATTAATTTTTTCTAAATACATAACATGATCCAAATTTATCTTGTATGCAGGTTCAGACATGTCACCATGAAAGAAAGCAACAATGAAGCTAGTAGGAGTTGAACCATCTGGTAGCTCTCAATAGATAGCAGATATGGAAAGTGTTAGGACCGTATACGACGATACATCAGGAATTCTGGAAAAATAAGGAGAGACTTTAAAATGGGGGGAAGTCTATTACATGTTCAAGAAATCAAACTTTTCTACAGAAGTAGAGGACCCATGCGAACTCCAGGAATTTAAGAACATAAAAAAATCGGTAATTTTCAGGGTGGTGACACATCCAACAGTGTTCCCTTGTGTAGATACTATCTCATGTATTTTGAAGAATGCAGATGTAGATAGTAGGTATATGTTTAATGTAAGGAAGGAGCCGATAGCTTCATTCATGCCCGATGATTTGGCCAAGTGTTATCACCTTGAGGCCAAAAACAAAAAAATTAGATGGCCGACTCCTTAGCGAGTTGGAGCTCACACCAAAATATTTGTTCCCCACATGGTATAAAGTAGATAAGTAGTTCAAATATCGGCTCAAAATTCGATATCCCACAACTAATATAAGAAGACCCTACCAATATATGGTAGACATGCTATGCAAATTGTATGAGGAACCAGACACAACACACTTTCTTTTGTCATATATGCCATTAATTTATTTCTGTGCAAATGTAGGCACCTCATTCAATTGGGCAGACATATTGTCTGAAAATCTTAAAAATGTGATTTCATATGTTACGCAAGCACAACCGGGTAGCTTCCCCAACTTTCATATGGATTCATATATTTTAGATATAATGTGCATAGCTCACAAATACCCAAACATGGGATGGATTTGGTTATCCACTGATGTCGCTATCCATATTTTCTACAAAGTGCTTTGGGAGCCAAAATACCAAACAAATTATCAAAGGATCTGTAAACACTTCCTTTCCCCATTATATGAGTTCATTTTTTGCACCTCCCCACCTTGTATGACCAACAAGGCCATAGAAGTTATAAGGAGGATTGAGGATTGGTATCTAATGGAGCATGGTACATATATAAGGATATATGTCACAATGAAACCACCTCACCTACTTCCTAGGTTCGTCCCAGATAAGCTTGTGCTCCAGGAAGTAGCATATTAGACAATCATACATGGGGTCGGAGGAATGTTATATAGATAGAAGAAAGCCATATGGCCTCCATTGCCTCTTTACATTGGGAACTACTTCTTTGAAAACACCAAACAATCCCAAACAAAAGTAGACATCTTTATGTCCTATCATTTTGGAGAGGAAAGATTCAGGAGACACAACCCCAAGAAAATCGTCAAAGAACATATTCATAGCATGAGACTCCCTTATGAATACACCACCGAGTTCTGGGAAGAAGAAGGAGTACATCAAAGTGCCATAACCTATGATGAGGTTATTTTCAATAGGCGAGGTCAACCAAAATCTAGGATCGCAGATGAAGAAGATACAAGAGAGGCGACCAAAAAGGATGCAGAGAGATCTTCCCCCATCTCCCTTTTGTCTCATTTAGGTTCTATAGAAGAAGATGAAGAAGCACCAACCGAAAAAAAGAAGAGGGAAAAAGAGAAAGTATTGAAGAAGAGAAATGATGCTAAAAATAAACAAAAGCTAGAAGCTGACAAAGTAAAGGCTAGGGAAAAAAATGAAGCAAGAGAGAAAGAAGAGGCCAAAGCTAATGTCGCTACCAAAAAATAAAAAGAGTTAGTTGTAGCAACAAGAGTAGCGAAAAAATTAGCAGAAAAGGAAGTAGCAGATAAGTTGTTGAAGAAGAAGGTAGAAGAAGGATGAAAATTATATAGAGAGTGACACACACCTAATGGACTTGGACACCCATGGAACATCCACCGCAGGCGCAAGAACAAAAATGACAAGCATCGGTTTGAGTCTTGGTCCTTGGGAACCTTTTTGGTCGACTAAAATATTGGACATTCGCAGTTTCACGTATGATAGAAAAACTGGCTGGATAGTACAAGAAAGGGTTAAAAATGTTTTGGCGATAGAGGGAGCTCCTTTATCAGTAGTAACCTAGGTTTTCATCATAGGAGATGTTAGGGAAGACCCTGTGGCAACAACTAGGGTAGGATTTGCATTCATGAATGCAACTGTAGATAATATACAAAGACTGTGCCAATAGAACAAGGAAAAGGAAGTAAGGATCAAAGATCTAGAAGAGAAGCTCCAACAAGTAAGGATAGATGAGATAAGTCTTCTCAATTTTAAAGCCAACATGAGAAAAGTGAGAAATGAGCTGGAAGGTGCCATCATCGATATGTATGCAAACCATCTCTTGCAAAATGTGGATGCAACAGTAATTGAAAAAAACGAGCGGATATAGATGCAGTTGATGCAATACAACACTATCCGGGAAGGTATAACAAATATTGATACTTGGATAACATAAAATCTTGATGTGCCTTCGAAGTTATACAGACCCTCTAAATCAACAAGGAAGATAGATATGTATGCACTGGACCATTTCCAACAGGTAGGGAAACGAGTAGACAAAGAAGTTACCAAAGAAATGGGGATCTTCTCAAGAACTCACAAAGATGATCAAGAGTTGATAAGGCATGGTTGGCTCCCAAGGTTAGACGAACTTGGGAAGAATTTAGTCATGGAAGAATTAGTGAATGCAGTTCAAGAAAGTACAAGTAGAAGGAGACAAATAGTTGAAACATCAACTTTTGTCTCAACCGATCTTATTGATCAACATTTACTACAACCAACGAAGCTCCATACTATGGTACATGCTTACATGAAAATATTAGAGAAATATATGAGCGCCTTGGATGAAACCATTTCCATCATCGAAGCAATGTTGGAGTAACTATCTTACAAGAGGATTGAGTCACTATATAACCAGTTGGAAGTTTGGACGACTTATCTCCAAAGAAAAAGATCATAGGAAAAGGACAAACCATTTTTTTCCCTTATGTATTTTTCCTAACTACCTGAACTTTCGTCCTTTTGTGACACTTGTCATGGGAGAAGGGAATGTGAATAGTTTTGTAACTACCTCTTTAAGAAGAAGGAGAAAAGACAAATATGAGTTACTATTATTTGTATAAAAGAGACTAGAGACTCTAGGAAGAGGGACTTTTGACTTTTTGGCTTTTCGAGCATTGTGTATACCCAAGAACTGTTCCAAGAACTTATACAATATTAATGAATATTGAGAAGCCCTCATGGAAAATACTTTATAGAGGAAATTCTATGTAGAAATTGATCGAAGCTTTGAACTACTTCAAGTGAAGATATTTGTTGTTTCTATGGACTATAAGAATGCTTTGTTTGTTGTAGAATTCTTATGCAATATTAATCATTTTTTTACAGTTATTGGTATTTCTTTGAATATTTCCATGCCTTGAATTTCGTGAGTTGTTACAGTATATGTCATTATAATATGGACTAATCTGATTATATACTTATATATGATGTTGCTTCCAATCTTTCTCTTTTTATACAACTAACTGTATTAAAGTTGTTTTAAGTTTTGGTTGCATTGTAACTCACCGGTTACTTTAGCTTTGCTCCTAGCTAGGATAGGTTAACATAGATTAGTGATATATTAATTGTCTTTACATACATGGTATGCATCTACATCTTTGCATTGCATCCATCCCCGCGTCGATACACCGGGCCGTAACCGGTAACAAAATCAAAGTTAGCAATAAAATGGTAGCTGGGCCAAATTCTGGAAGGGACTCCTAATCCAAATGGTGTGTAGTCTAATTGGGACTATATACCGGGGATGACCCCTTGCTGATGTCGGGCGAATTTGGACCCCTCAACAAGTCTGTAGCTAGTTGGTGTAATTTACACAAGATAAGTGTTATGATTATGGTTTGTGTGCTTAATGTTGTGTTTTATCTTCTATACATATGATTATTATGGTTTATATGTGTTTATGCATGTTTATATTTATGTTTTGTTATGTTTTATGTTGCATATCATGGTAGTATGCAGTATGCATTCATGACATGGCATAATTATGGTATAAGGGGTAACCTTAGTGAAGGAATTATACCTAGTAAGGTGATCAAGGTGCATAATTTTGGTATTAGAGTAGAATATGTGTAAATGTTAGAATGTGGTAAGCTGAAAATGAGTAATTATATAATTAATAGTATCATAATTCATTAATTTATGGAATTAGTGAGCCAAGTTTAAAGCATATGAAAAGACAGTATGTACAGAGTCAAAATTGTAGTAATGTGCCTCAGATAGGATTCTTGGCACATTACAAATCGGTATCAGAGCATAATATATGTAAATGTTAGACCATGGTAAGGTTGGAAATGAGTAATTATATAATTAACGGTATCAGAGTTTGTTAATTTATGGAATTAATGAGCCAAATTTAAAGGCTTTTGAAAATACAACATGTATAGTTTCAAATTGTAGTAATGTGAATCAGATAGGAGTCTAGGCATGTTACAGATTGGTATCAGAGTAGAATATGTGTAAATGTCAGCGTGTGGTAAGGCTAGAAATGAGTAATTATATAATTAATGGTAGCAAAATTTGTTAATTTGTGGAATTAATGAGTCGAGTTTAAAGGATTCTAAAAATACATTTTGTATAGAGTCATAATTTTAGTAATATGCCTCAGATAGCACTCTTAGAACATTACAATACTTGGATTATTTTGGAGTTTTAAACCTTCCCATATTATAAAAATACATGTCTAGGATGTTTAGGTCAGATTTAATCAAAAGTAAGAACAATTTGCAAAATTTTCAATTTTGACCCCATTCACTAGTCACTTGGTGGGCTCCACATGAGTCGAGTCTTACATAGAATATTAAAGTAATTTTGAGATTTTAGAAAATCTAATGGCCATGCCCTATTATGAATTAAACAATAATATTCTATTATGAATATGAATTAGAGAGAAAATCTAGCTTAATGACAACTGTGGAATATTTGGAACCTTTCCAATGGTATATCATATGCTTGGTTTTGAGACCCAGTTGTTGAGAGTGAACTCTCATAAGATTAGTGCTAGTTTTAGGGAAACAATTTGGTGGCGGAGGTTCATGGTTTAAAAAGTTTTATTAATGGGAACCAAAACATAAAAATAGAATTTCTAGACTATATATTACCTTGGGATATTTCCAATGACATATCATTTTCCCCATTTCAATATGGGATGACTCACTTAGAGCTATCAAAAATCTCCCAACCATTTTCGAGGGTGTGGTTTAGGTAGCATGCATAATAAAAGTTTTAGGAAGTTGAATTAGTATTTTTTAGTCTCAAATTAGATTTATTATTGGATGTTATCAAATTAATCATCAATACCTTTCCAACTACACTTGGTTTTCCTTATTCTGACACTATATGATTGAATGGAAACCTTCACAAACTCAAGTCACTTGGAATTCCCACTAGAAAACTAGTGTTTCGAGCCATGGTGGCCATAACCCATGACAACCACACATTCATTCCACCTCCATCCTCATGCAACAAATAAATGACCCCCATATTGTAAACACCCTCCATCCATTTCTTAAACCTCCATGAATAGGTACAACAACCCCCACTCCAATTCTTGTTGACTTACCAACATAAACACATACGAAACTTACATGACTCTACAATGACACAATCATGACGTGAGATTCTCCCTAGGGGTTTCTATGAGGCTTATAATAAATATAACAATACTAATTAAATTTTCAATGACATTGTGGGGTAAAATTAATTCTTTGACGACATTAAAGGATTATATATGACAATAATATGACATTTCATGACGCTAGATTCTGTATTAGCATCGAATTATTCAATGTTGAAATGACGTTGATATTCATAGCATCGAAAACAATGATGAGATATCAATGCATAGTTCCACATTTGTTTTCACGTTCATCATTGTATTGTTGTCATGTTCACCAAGAGGAAAGCCAAAAATCTCACATTTTTTTTATCTTTCCCATTACATACAAGGTTGAAAATTATTGTGCTTATTTTGACAAAAAAACCTTCCTAGCTAGGCATGTGCCCTCTCCTTTAACCAAACAACATGAAGATTGAATTGATAGGCAAAAATTGCATACTCTACAAGTAAATGTTTAGTAGAAGAGTATCAATTATAGGTTTTAGTTCACTTAGACTCAATTAACGATGGATTTAGTGCTTTGAAATTCATATTGGTCAAGCCTCACCCATAGAGTTCGGGTTAGTAGGGATAGTATATTTTCACATTGATAGTATTCGCTAGCCTACATTATCAATTCCAATATCCTTGATTTTGTGGTTTATATCCATTAAATCTAGAGAAACATTATTCTGTGCTCTATTATTGTTGGAATCATGTGGCCTTATTTGAGTTGGTTTTGTCTCCTCCTTTTGAGTTCATTATAGTACTTGATTAATTGATATAAGTGCCCTTATTTGAGTTGGTCTTCTCTCCTTCTTTTGAGTTCATCAGTGCTTGATGGATTGATATACACACAATCTGTCTTCTTTTGAGAGATTAATTGCATTTGTAGCTCCAAGTCTTGGATAACAATTGATAAATCCAACCTTGTTTGGCTTGCTTCAAGCTCCCAATGTTTTTTTTCTTCGGGGAGTCCATTCATAGATTATTTTTGAATTTTGAAACCCTCCCATATGAACAAAGTAAATGTCTACGCTGATCATGTTAGATTTCATCATATGTGAGCATAATTTGCAAAAATTTCATTGTTGTCCCCTTTCATTGGTACTAGGTGTTACACCACAAATTGCCACATCAATTGCATTTGTGAGATGGCTTAATCCTTTTCCCTAGCTTGCAAACTTAAATCCCATCCTGCTTCATCAAAATCACTTAAAAACAATATTTTTGTTTCCATCTGAGAGTCACCCATGTGAAAATCGTGGATGTTCACACTTTGCTAGTTTGCAACATGCAGATTCCCTTAAAAAATATGAAGAAAAAAAAATATTCCACATTTTCGGGCAGAGTTTTAGGTCGGGCTTGTTCCCAAACTTTCCTTGACCCGTATACAATAGAATACAACCACCTCAACCCCTTGAGGATGGTATACAAGCACCTATGAGGGCATGGATGAGGAGGACAACCTAGGTGCAATATTTTGCTGACTAATTTGCAGGCTTTCGTTTTTTTCTTGATCCTTTGAGTAACACCCCCCTGATTTGGAACTTATTTTCCAACATTCCTTCCTCTCCCATATGTGGCTGTAGGGTATGTTCCTATCCCTTTTGATTCATTCAAGGAAGATCCATCATGCTGAGTTGATGCTTGAAGGACCAGTGGAGGAACTTGGGCGATTGTCTTTGAGGGAGTGTTTGCGGTTAGAGTTAGGTTGTAACTATCTACTTATATTGTTTTCAATAAAAGAGTCCTCTTTCCCTCCATACATGTGTAAATTGATTCAATTTATTGATATATGCTAGTTTACTTAATTTACCTGAATTTTTACACATTATATGTCCGGTTTGAATTCATAACTACCTTGTTGCAACATAGACTTGATCTCTTTTTGTAGGTTGATACAAGTAGATATCATGAGAAAAATCAAAGGTGGAGAGCGAGGATCTACATTAGATGTAGGATACAAGGTGTGAGGCCTCTCCTTCTCTCCTCAAAGTAGTTATTTTCTTATAGCATTATTGTGTGTGAGGGTAGGTTTTTTCTTTTACATATGGTCTCTCTCTGTTGTGACATGACCCAAGGTCACAGGGGAAAAATCTCATAAACACTAGGCGAGCTCCACATGAGCCAGGTATTGCCTCTTGGGGATATATTTATTTATAATTTTTCTTAGAGTGACCATAGAATCTCCCATGATCATCACCACATGAATCCTTTGGGATTTCAGGAGCAAGAGGCATGTGTATAATGCTAATTCCTTAGCTTCATTGTTCATGGTAGTCCCAATCCCCCAAGCATTTTTACTTCTTGGTTTCCCTCAGAGTTGATGATGACTCCCCCACACCTAACACCCCTAAATTATAATTATAATAATTATAATAGTAATTATAAAATTAATAATCATTTTTATAATAATAATAATAATAATTTTTAATATTAAATTATAATAATTATAATTAGTAATTTTTAATAACTAATATAATTATAATAGATATAATAACATTGATTAATTATGCACTATGATTAACATTGGAAAATTTGATGCCACCACAACATTATAGTGATGTTGCAATGACGTGGTGGAGACATTATATTTGTTTTAGCATTGTATTGCATGATGTTGACAAAACACAATTTTTTTTATAGCGTCGAAAAATACAATGTTGTTATGACGTTGAGATGACACAATGTACACAAAGATGTTGTTGCTCAATGTGTGCTTTATCTCCACATTGTGATAGTTGATGCTGGTATGATGCTATATCATGATGCAAAAGTCAAACAAAAATATGCAAAATCAACTTCTATGTCGCTCTCAGTATACATTTCTCATATAAGGTAAAAATGGGGGGTCCTTCATTTTATTTTCACCTGAGGGTTTGGGGAAAATCTTCTTGGAGCTGAAAGGGATTCATGGGGGAACTCAATATGATAAAGCAAGGGAGATTTGTGGGGCATCACCACACTTTTTGGATTTACAAGTAATTTTTTTTTGTCATTTTCCTTCATTTTTTTTAATTTGTAGATTTAAAACAAAATATGTTTTAGGTTTTGGAAATGGGATTTATGTTTTGGAGATGGGAGATAATTTTTGGGCTTTATAGATGTGATTTGGTTTTGAGTCTTGGAGATGGGATTTCCTTCCTTTTCTCCCAATTTCTATTTTAAATTTACTAATTTAGAACAAAATGAGATTTGTGTTTTCTTCCTACCTTCTCTTCTTCTTCTCCACCTCCCTCCTCCCCCTCTTGTGATCCGTAAATGGTTGGCCTATATCATGTTTGTTTTTTCAACATATATGCATAATGAATTTGGATTCCCTATCCATTTTTGGTTCAATGCTCTGCTTTATATTTTAATGCACTATGCTTTTACTGCCAATATTGGAACAAACTCTAATTACTTCTACATATATCAATAAGTATAGCATGCTTCTATATGTGCTCATTTTCATTAGAGAATCATATCATAAAAACTTTACAGTAGAACAAGAATGCATTAGCTCAATGGTTTCATATTTGTCTTATGAAATGGGTCAAGAGGGAAAGCGATGCTAATATCAGGGCCTGATATTATTCTTAGATGCACAATTTTGAGAAGGCTAAATAACTAATAATGGAGTGAGTCATGTTGGCTCTTCTAAATACAAATAAGTAATATAATTTGAACAATACCAAATGTCGAAGACTCAAACTAAGATCTTCAGGTTCATGTTGAATCAACTGTTATCAATCTTATGAAAAGACAATGACTTCTAGGAGTAAAAAGAGAGTCAAAGACGACAATATAAAAAGATTATAGACCAATCCAAGCTAGGTCGACACATGATACATAGAATGTTTTCTATGAAAATTTTCAAGTGCAACCAAAAGAAAATTTAACCTTTGTATAACAAAAAACAAACTCTCCACACTTATGAATTTCCTTATACACATGTTAGGAGCCATTTTTTTTTTAAAGGGAACAACTATATCTTCAATGTCCACTAAGTCAGATCTCATCATCTTTTTCTTTCCTTGACTAAGTAGCTAGTGTTATGGCCCACTTCTTGCTTCCCTATTGATCTTAGTGGGTTGTCTTTCGGTGCTCAATTTGTTAGGTATGGATCCTTGGGCTCATGCACAAGGTTTGTCATTCTACAATGGTCTAAAGTGATCGTTGAGAGACCCATTTGGACGTGGTCTAAATCATAACAGAATCAAACAGGGGAAGATTTTTTCCTACCTCAAGGGAAATATCACATGGAAGTGATCAACAAAAGGTTGATTGGCCATGTATAAGACATTAATAAATATCGTTGTGTGTAGGACAAGAACACTATGCATAGAACATGTAAAAAAATGATACGTGCTGGATGTGGGTGAATTCTACAGGCTAAGAACACACCCCACCAGAGTACACACAAACCACTGTAACTCACAACCAAAACATTCCAAGCATAGAGTGTTCGACCACACCAATCAATAAATTGAGACAATGACACATAGATTTCATCATTTTAATGTAGATTTTATTAAGCTGAGGAGATAATTACAGAGGGGTGAGATGTACAAAAACTCTATTTATTGTTACTCACTATCAATACTACTATTTCAAAAGGACATGGATCATAGACACCTTCATTTCATGTGGATAGACTCCTTGTCTCCTTCGTCTACCAAACTTTGAGTAGGTTGCACTCTTCGATATTCCATTTCTATTGTACTTTCTCAAAATTTTCTTGCCTCTACCTAAGTTATACAACCTTCATATCCTTTAATGGGTTTTATTTGGAAGGCCAACCATCACATGGTTCGTTTCCCTTTCCATTTTTCCAAAAATAAAAAAAAATTAAAATAAAACAAAGATATGTTTATTTACAAAATTTTCAAAACTTTTTCCAAATATCTAATTTGGATCATCTTCCTTTTCCTCTTTCTCTTGTCCCTCAGCCCCCTCCTCTCCCTCTTCCTATTTTTATTTCCCCTTATTTTCTTCTTATTCTCCCTCTCCTTCCTACACCTACTCTTATTCTTCATTTGCCTCTCCCTCTTCCACCTACTCTTCTTCTTGTCTCCCTCTCCCTCATCCCCCTCTTCCTCTTCCTATGTTTCTTATCCACTTCCTCTTCCTCCTTCCCTACTTCCTCTTCCTATTTTTCTTCTCCCCTTCATCCTCCCCCTCTTCCCCTTCTTCTTCACCCCTCTCTCCTCCCCCTCTTCCCCTTCTTCTTCACCCCTCTCTCCTCCCCCTCTTCCCATATTCCTCTTCCCCTCATCTTGTTCTTCCTCTTTTTTTTCAATCCTCCTCCTCTTCTTCCACTCCCCCCCACCCGCCTCTTCCTTTTAATATTTATCTTATCCCTCTTCCTTTTTTTCTTATCTACTTCTCTCCCTTTTGATATTTTTCTTCCTCCCTCAATTCTCTTCTTTTTCTTCTCCCTCTCCCTCCTCCCCATCTTCCTTTTCACTTCCTCTCCTGCTCTCCTTCTCCTAAAATTATGGCCGAGGAGTAGTGTTGTATATAGTAGATCAAGGTGTCATTTTAAAAGTGTCGTATTTCCCTAAATCCACTTTGTAGATATTGTTTTTGGTTTTTGTTACAACTCCATAACCTAATGGATAAGTCACTAGTTTGAGGTTGAGTTCCAATGGTAGTCAATGGTTTACCATAATTAATGAAGGTTTTTGTAATGGAAAAGAGACCATATTAGTCTTAAAAGGCACCCTATACATGGATCACTGACCTCCAAGTCAATTTAGTGCTATTGATAGTGGTTGGCATTATGACTCCACCTTAGCAACCCCCCATGCCAAATACCCATTAGAGTAAATTTAGGGTCTAAAATGTGTCTTCCGAGGAATATTAAAATAGTGGAAACATATTCCATGTCATATTTAACATATTCCATGCCACACTAAGTTAAAGGTGTTATCTAGTGAAGGTTAATCTATAGTGCCTCATTAATGACAATTACCAAGTAAGTTGGATTAGTGTAGAGTTAAGAGGTGAGAGTTAAAAATAATAATAACATGTTTAAAATCTCATGCACACACAATGAATGATGTAGTGATAAAACATTTAAATTTATATCATATTTTATTTAGAATAATTCATAATCGATTAAATATACCATTGGCTATTTATATATTTAATAATAAACTTAAAACTCACAAAAAAACTAAAATTTGGATTAAATAATATAATTATAATAATGCTAATAATAATAATAATAATAATAATAATAATATATAATTTTGAAGATACATTATATAATATATAGTTTTTTTTTTTAGCGAAAAAACAAAAACAAAAGTGGGGGGGGGGATGCTTCAAGAGTTCTTTCGGTTAAAAATATTTATTCTGCTCTCATAAAACCTTTGGATTTTCATAGTGATAAAGTTTGGGTTCCAAAACTGTGGAAATGGCCTATTCCTTTAAAACTAAAACTGTTCCTGTGGCTGGCAGCTTTTGAAAAAATACTCACCTGGAATGTGCTCCAAAGAAGAGGTTGGGTTGGACCGGGGGTGTGCGGGATGTGCAATAGCGATGAGGAAAATGCCAATCATTTGTTAATAAATTGCCCATTTACAAAAGCAATTTGGCATCGTTTATCAAAAAAATTCTATCTAAAAAACCTTTGGGATGGATGCTCGGTGTCCGATTGTTTAACGAAGTGGTCTAGTGATATCTCATATCCGGTAAGCTTGGCAGCCTATACATGTTGGAATATATGACTGGAGAGGAATCGTGTGATTTTTGAGGACTGCATTCCATCTTCTCGCGTCGTGGTTTATAGGATTGATGTCTCTTTTACTTGGCAGCCTACTACAGTAATTTCCATTCCAAACAAAGTTTGCGAAATTACTTTATTAGATGGTTTCACGTTGGCCTGTTTTGACGGGGCAGCCTTACAAACAAGAAATTGTTGTTCAGCAGGTGGGATCTTCAAATCTCATGCTTTAAGAGTCACAAAATGGTACCTTAATTGTGGTGTGGGCACAAATACCAAGGCGGAGCTCCTGGGCTTGTGGGCGACCTTAACTTTGGCTTCTCTTTGGGTAATCGACAAAGTCCAAATCTTGGGGGACTCGAAATTCATTATCGATTGGATGAACAACAAGAGCAATTTACAGGTGGTGAATTTAGATGGCTGGAAATCAAAGATTAAGGAACTTTCTCTTCATTTTAAGGATCTTAATTTTCAGCATATTTACCGGGAGCATAATAAAGAGGCAGACACCCTGTCAAAGTGGGCTTTAAAGGAGCCAAAAGGCAGGCTGTCAATCTATCATTGGGAAAATGGGAAAGAAAGCTTGCATACCCATCTAAATATATTTGAAAACTGAGTCTTTTGAATGGCTTGGTAAGAATTTAGATGGTCTGAAACTTGTTGTTTTTTCATTGTTCCTCTCAGCATTTCAGTGGATTTAGTGTTTCTGCTATCGAGAGACCATTTCTGTTTTTTTCAAGTAGTCAATGGCTGCTCTATTTCTGTTTTGTTTTTGGACAGAAACAGGTTTTGTAAATCACCTTATATTTATATAAGTTGGAGATAATTTTCTTCGGGAAAATAACAACAAAACAAAAAAAACATATTTTTATTATAAATAATAAATTTACATTTTTCATATGCTTTTCAATATTCTTTTGGTTTCAACAATCCATATCTTCTATAAGAAGACTTTGAAACCCGTTCTAATATTTACATTCATTAATCTACTAAATCATCATGGTAGATTCCTTATGTACTGAGTATAAAAAAAAATATGCTTGATTATCAAGTTCATTAACATGTCTACTACATCCTTCCAACTTTAAGTATAATCAAAATCACATCATCCGAGACTATGATATCATCTTGGAGCATACACACACACAAAAAAAAGATTTTATATAAAAGATTATCATCTAACAAGAGCTAAACAAAAGGTCCTAGATCATATTCTCTTAGCACTCCATCCTCTTGCTACCATATGTACCATGTACCTCGAGCCATTTTCACGCCTACTTTTGATAAAGCATCACCGATAACATTTCTAACATTTCTCTCTTGTAAACATGCAAGAAAGTAACTTCAGTTATAACATTTTTTATATCGACAAATTCATAAAAAAATATGCCTGAAATGAAATTTTCTCTTAAAGGAGGTCCCATTCATACAATTAATGATAACTTTCAAATCACCCATCACCGATATCTTTTGGATCCCTTTCTCCACTACTAACATTAAAACCAATTTTAAAGATAACAATTATGCCCTATTGTTTGAGTTGTTGCTTAGTCTTGCCTTAAACTTCTAGAATGAATTTTTAGAACTATATAAAATGCCTCTAGCTCCTCCTATGGATAGTGATCCCTAAACTACTCCATTGAAATGATCCGAAGCTTCCAATCGATCAATAATGTCTTCTTTGAATATTCTAGCAAGTGTTGGGTCTAAATTTGATTAAAACTCTTATGTATGACTAAACTTTGTGTAGCATGGATCCTAGATGGTATGCATTTATCCTCAAATAAACAAGAGTTTCTCATAGGCAAAATACCCCTAGTTTCTAAAAGAGGTAGATATTTGAATGGTTTATCCTTAGTATTTTCAGTACACCATATTCTGAGTGATTCTTCCACATTCCCCCTTTCCCATGCATTCCTCAACTCTATTCGAGTTTCAAGTTCTTCCCACATTTGTAGAGTATAAGGGAAATTAAGAAGCATATGGGATGGACTTTCCTCATTCATTTTGCATATAGGGCATCTTCCAGGTCCACTCCATCCTCTTCTTTGCATATAATCCCATGTTAGGACTTTGTCATTAAGAACAATCCGCATAAAATCCCTCACCTTAAATGGGAACTTAAACTTCCAAATATCTTTGAACTACCATGCTAAGTTTTGGAACACTTCTTCATCCTTGAGAGCTTTGTATCCTAATTTTGGAGTATATCCACCCCCTTTTGTATTCCTTAACCAAACAAGTTTATCTTTGATCTCTAAAATCCTCACATGATTTTTTTTTAGCAAGAGACAATAATCTACCCAAGTTTTCCCCTCAATTCCAAGGAAACCCAATTTTTTTTATTGGTAACGTCTTCTTCCTAAAATAGTAGAAGTTAAAGGATTAGCCACTTGGCTCAAATGAAAAATACCTCATCTCTTAAATTTTCTACCATATTTCTTAGCAGTTGGAAATTCTCATCACACCCCACCCAATTTTCCTCATCAATTCTCACTTTATTACCCTATCCTACTTTCTAGACTATCCATTTCCCCACAAAATAGAAAGCTAGCACTAATGCTTATCAAATAACAGAGGCACTTTGAATGATTTTCTACTTCTTCTTATCCAATATACCATTGATAGAGGAGCTATGTGTTTATTCCAAATTGTCTTAACTGACAATGCCTCCCCTTCTATCATCCTCTAGATGCATTTTGATACTAAAGATTTTACAAAACAATGGATGTTGTTTATGCCCCACCCTTGCAATGCTTTTGGGACTGTTATCTTCTTCCAAGAAACCATGGGAAACTTTTTTTCTCATTATTTCCTACCCATAGACATTTGAAGCTTAACTTCCTTACCTGTTATATAACACCCTTTGGGATAAAGGTTATGATATCCAACACATAGGGATAGCCTCTAGTACATATTTGACCAGCACAACCTGCCTCCTTGACGTACTTTTCAATTTCTTCCTAATTAACTTAGTAAGAAAATGAAGAGTTGGAAATTTAATTATCAATCTGGGGCTCGTATGGAACTTGCAAACTGTCGTTCACAATATATCCAAGAAGAGTGTTGTTGGACTATGGCGTTGTATCACTTTTAATGTCACAATTCAATGACTCATCGTACTTAATTAAGTTACCAAACTATGCTAAAGACTAAATTGCTCGTATAGAAACTAAAGCACACTGTAGGAATTGAAATCAAACTTGCGGAAATTGAAATCACACTTGCGAGAATAGAAATCACACTTGTGGAAATTGAAATCACACTTGTGAGAATAGAAATCACACTTGCAGAAATTGAAATCACTCTTGCAGAAATTGAAATCACTCTTGCAGAAGTTGAAATTATGCTTACGAGAATTGAAACCTATGCTATGACCTATTGGTGACTTTCTCAAGTACGATGAAGGTCTTATATTACTGCAACAATTAAGTGTAAGATCAATCCAATAACATTAATCCAAAATTACAGAGACTAAATCAAAGAATGAACATACTAAGTGCAATTGCAAGCGGAGTTGCAACACAAAAAATAAATCTAATGTCATTGAAGTAGTGTGAATCACAACATTTGAATTATATTATAACCAACACTTGAAAATATGTGGATTATAGCAATTAAGAGAATGGACGATTGTGGCGTTACAAGAAGCCATATTAGAAAAACCAAACCACTCATGAATCCTAAGACCGTTCTGCAGGTTAGGAATTGCCACAAACAATAAGATAATTCTGAAATACAGGCGTTATGATATGAGTTGAAACAACAACAAACCATAAAACATATGCAACATGCGAATAAAGTTATGATCTTGAATTACATCAATGAAAATAAGATAATCAAGAAAAAAAATTGAACAGAAGTAAATGTTAACTCTAGCACTATTGTTATAGGCAATACTTGACTAAGGAGGGGGCCCTACCCCCTTAGGCTAGGTATCGGGCTATGGGACCAAATCACGCTATCAATTAACACATCAAGACAAGTAGAAATTCGGAATCGAATTTATATTACCATGAAGTAAAAGATACAATAAAAAAACATAATTTCCAGAATAGTTTTCCCGCCTCCTCCGCCTTAGGGAGCCAAGGATTTTATACAATACAACTACTATCTAAAATTATACAACCAACAGATGGACAACCATGAGAATATGGATGTTCATTTGGTTACAACAACTCTTTCAATTATAGACGTACGCTGACTCAATGGGTAACTGATTTCCTTAGCCGCTCATTTGTCCTTTATCACCTTCCCTCACGGAGGTTGCATCCAAACTGTCGGCTCCCATTTTCCAGCTATAGTATTGACCAATGGGTTGGTAAGCTATATTTGGATTTGCAACACAAAAATTGTGCTCGTGGTTGTAATTGTTTTCCTGGTGTTGCACCAACCACAACCGTATCCTAAGTTGCAACAATTGGGTTTTACTTCCAGAATTGCAGCAACTTGCTTTACGCCTGAAATTGTATCAGCTTGGAGTTGCAGAAAGAAGGTGTTGTGACTACTTGGAGTGTTGCATCTACTAGATTCTTGTGCAATGATGTTAGTGGCTAATAATAACGAGTTCCTTCCTAATAATTATGCAAAAATAACATAATAATGGCGTATGGGGCCAGATTCATACCTTCGGTGACAAATTAGGTGAACTGGACAATGGAAGTATAAAAAAGGAAAGCGATATAAGAAAAATGTTAAGAAAAAAGGTATAGATGGGTGCTAAAAGTATGCCATTTTATGCACCTGTCATCTCCCCCAGCCCAAAATTGTTGCATGTCCTCATGCAACCACGATCAATCAATGTTATATAAGTCAGGGTGACCTTGGGGGTCACTAATTCCACATATTTCCTTCTCCATTGCTGCATTTTCTTCACTAATATGCTCTTCTACTGGATTTCCTTTGATTTGTTTTGTATCTGCCTCTATCTGAGTGGCTTTGTCACTTCCCACACAATCTGTAGCCTGGACAACCATTTATTTTTACTCCTTAGGTTGACCTATTTCTTGTGAGCTGGTTAAGGGTTCCCCTACAACAAGAGAATTTGTTGCAGGGTAACATAGTTTTTCAGGTGCCTTGTGTTCCTCAAGATCTTATATGAGCATTTTCAAATTAATCTTGGGCCTTAGATTTTTGACCCTAAACATTTTATTCTCTCTCACCAAAGAGGCATAGATAGGGAGAGAATGGGGGATGCTTACCCAATGAGGAGTGATTGAAGTAGAAGCCTATGGTTGTGACTTTTGTAGGCCTTGGTCTAGTGTAGCAACAAGATCATTTTCATGGCAGTCACCCAGTGGGACTTTTTTTGTTCCTTGTTCTTCTGGATAATGGGTAGGTTGTTCCCCAAGAGGTCCCTCTATTGTTTCTTGTGAGGAAGTAGGGGCCTTTGGTTCTATTTTATATTCCTATGGAGTAGAAACAATTGATTTCTCAAGGGTGTCTCTTTTTGTACGAGCAATAATCATTGTTTCTAGTTTATTGCATTCAATTATGCTGACTATCACGTCAATGAGAACATCCAATTACCCTTTGTCTCCTATACTTCCAGAGTGTTTCGACATTTCCATTTGTGTCTCTAGTATATTGGGAGATTGTACTATAGGATTTCTTTAATACATTTCAATGAAAGACCAGAGGCCTTGTCCTTCTTGTCCTTGTTGGCTTGCACTGGGGCTTGTTCTTGCATAGGCAGATCCACTAGTTCTTGTGGTTCAGTGGAGGGTATTGGCTCTTCATCGTATATGCATGCCACTAGGAGAGAAGTGAGGCCCTCTCTAAGAGTGTCTTCATGTCCTTGAGTGTCTAGGTGAGTATCCTCCCCTGGTTCTTATGTAGAATGGAGGATTCAACTTCCTCAGTTTCTTTCTTTTTCTCATGGACTGGCTTTTGGGGCTTGGCGATTCATCTCTTCTTCCATCAATTTTTGGCCTCGTGTTTGGTCCTAATTTTCTTTGTAATAGGGGGAGATATTTTGGTGAACCCTTGAAGTCACTTTAAGTGCAGATTTCTATCCATTATCTCCACATCACTACCACAGTCTACTTCTACCGGAGTTGTGGCATGGCAATATTTTTCCCTGCTTTTTCTTTTAGGTTTCCTTTCTGGAGTTGTAGCCATTGGTCCTCGTGCAAAATTATTGTTTGACAATGGTGTTTAAGATGTAGTATATTGAGGGGATATACGTTTAGGCATGGCCTTCTCGACTTCCTGAAGAGAAGCAACTTCATTTTCATCAAGGAGAACGGGAGGTTGCAGTATACTATTCCATGTGTGGCCCTCTTTTTGTAATGCATGCTCGACCAATAATTTGATGAGGCTGTGATGAGATACAACCTACCTAAGGTTCTTGGCCCTTTGGAAAAGGGTTGGTATTGTATGCAATGTCTTGAATGCAAAATATGACATATTGATCGACTGATTATGGCATAGATGGTCAAGCAGGCATATGTGTTTCATGTAAATGGTGGCATAACATCCTTTGTAAGTGAAGTAGCACTGAACGAAGACAATTTAATATTCCTATGGGTGAGATAATGGTTGACAATCGAAGCCTGTTCCTTTTTTTAATTAAATCTTCCCCTGGTTCGAGGAACTGCCTTGGAATTTAATGGTGTGAAGTCCTTCAGCTATACCATCTCTCACATGAGCGAGATACCCACGTGACTTCAACACAGTTTCCTCTATGACCTCCACCTGTGTCCCTGCGACTGTGGAGCACTCTGTTTTGTATTTCATGGTGAATTCCAACGTGATTTCACCATTGTATCCCTATAATTGCAACACATACTCCATCCAACCCACTCGCCCCATGATTTCTCCGATGACATTGTAAAATTTTATCATCATTGGTTCCATCGACTCTATGTATATCAATGACCCACCCATGGCTCATTTCCTTTGTTAACTCTGAGTGTTCACGTTTTGCAGATCTATGTGAGTTATGGGGTGGTGAATTCTGAATTGTAGCAATTATGGGTGGTGGTTATGATATTAGTGATTGCGGTAATGATGTTATGAAGTGGCGGTTTATGGAGGGATGATTAGACACATGCCATTAAAACATAATTATTGGAAATTAGGATAGGAACATGTACTTGGAAAAAGATACCTTGAGTGGTGTATGCGTATGGCACAGATCGATTCTTGATGACATAGGATGCAGTCCCATCAACATTTCTCACTGGAACTACGACATTAGTGTCATCTGTTTCATCAGACAAAATTGTAGGAACAATTGTGTTCAGAACACGAGTTGCAAGTGGAGTCGTAGTAGTGGTAGGTGGAATGCCAATACTGTAATGGTGAAACATATATTTATGGCGGGGATAAAAATTGCAACATAGGTGGCGGAGGAGAAAGGTGTGGGTGAAAAGTGAAAAAATGGAGTGAAGTTGTGAGTGGAGTTGCAGCGACACGAGTCACAACGATATGATTCGCAACAACGAAGCTGCAACAATGAAAGAGAAATGACTGAAATATGTTTTATAGGGAAAGAGTCATGGCTCAAGAGTTGTAGCGACATAGGTGCAGTATGGATGGTAAATTATATGGAATGTTTTGAGTCACAACATCAATGGTGCAGGGAAAATAGTGGAAAGTGGGAAAATGGAGTGGGGATGCAACAAAATTGAACTACAAGAGCCGCAACAAGATGTTGCAACAATGAGAACTAATTGATATTTGGGTGAAACAAAACTTACGAGTTTGTGAAATGAAGGAAGGTTGCAACGAAGATGAAACCAGGAAGATGGGAGAGGGGAAATTGGTAATCTTGTGGGAGGACTATTAAATTTGGCAGCATCGACACTCATTCTCCAATGAGAGGCCATATGGGCCACCCTGAGGCTAGCCAAGGAGATTTGGAGAATCAACCAGTCTTGTGAGGTATTGAAAAAATCTAGGGGGAACGTACAACCTCTGTGAGTCAAACCAAAAGTGAGGACAAACGAGATGCTATGTGAGTCTAATGCAAAATTTAGGGGGATCGTACAACCTTTGTGAGCATAGACAGTCTAGTGAAAAAGTCATGGGGAATGTACAAACTCTGTGAGCATAGACAGACTAGTGCAAAAGTCAGGGGGAACGTACAACCTCTGTGAGCCTAGTCAAGCCTTGTGAGCCATGAGAAAAAGTCAAGGCATCTAGAAAAATTTAGGTTAATACAATTCCTATAAGCTAGAAACAAACAATATTCCTAATATTGCAAATGATATAAATGTATTGATCTAGTGCGTTAGCACGTGTAACATTATCCACCATGAAGAGAATTTTGAATTGCCTTGTAAAGAGTCGAGTTGTAACTGAAGTCTCAAGTCTAGTTCTATTTTAGAACTAAAGTGTAATACTGAGTTGTAACTGAAGTCTTAAGTCTAGTTCTATTTTAGAACTAAAGTGTAATGCTGATTTGTAACTGAAGTCTTAAGTCTAGTTCTATTTTAGAACTAAAGTGTAATGCTGAGTTGTAACTAAAGTCTCAAGTCTAGTTCTATTTTCTAACTAGAGTATACTAGTCTCAAGTCTAGTTTGAACTAAAGTATGAAGTTGAGTTATGATTAAAGCATGCAAACAAGTTACTATTTCGAGCCTCTCCTCTTCAACCTATATAAGCAGAGGTCGACCCCTCTCTTCAATACAGTTTTGATATGCAGGTTAAGGGAGAAGCAATAAAGGAGTATATCAGTGATAAAGAGGCAACATACCAAAGCAACATATCAGTGTTGTATATCAGCAATAGAGGTTGTATATCAGAGGCATATATCAACAACATCTCAGTGTTGTATATAAGCAATAGAGGCTGCATATCAGAGGCATATATCAGCTGCATATCGGTGTTGTATACCAACAATAGAGGCAACATATCAGAGGTGTATTTAAGCAAGGTATTTTAGGTCTTTGTCAGGTCATAGTCATCTTGGAAAGCTATTTGAAAGAAGAACATTCATGGTGGATATTTGTAAGTGATCTTACATTATTAATGCAATAAAGGAATATCGTTTGGTGGGTGTTTTCTCCCTCTATAGGGTTTCCCCAGGGTATATGTGTTGTTGATGTGCATTCTTGCTTATCTACATATTTATTACTGTTAGATTATGATTTGGTATTGTTGAAGTGTATTAAGCTGGAATCAAAGTGTTGAAGAAAATAAAAGAATTAATCCGCATAAGAAATCAAGCTCATAATTTAACATGGTATCAGATCTTACGGTGTGTTAAGCATGTTGAAGTGCAGCAGCAGGTAGACACAGATCCAAGTGAGCTTGATTAAGTTTCAAGTGTGAGGTCCATGCCATCCTCCATTTTAGTCAGGGCCGAGGATAGGCTCGAAGGAGCTGCCAACTTAAATGTGTGGAATCTCTGGATAACAAATATATTGCAAGAGAATGATCTTGAGAAATATGTGACCACAGTTGTGGAGGAACCCACGAATAATGCAGGAAGAGCGGCCTTCAGGAAGAGTCAAGCAAAGGCCAAGTGAATCATCTTTGACTCAGTCAAAGACAGTATAATGCCTGCAATGACTTCGTTAATGACTGCCAAGGACTGTATGGATACCTTGGTGAATCTGTATGAGAAACATACTCCAAGTCAGAAGAGGACACTTAAGAACAAGCTTAAGTATTTGAATATGGAGAAAGGTGAATCAATGACATATTTCTATTCCAGGATAGCCCATATCAGAGATCAAATTTTGGTCACATGGGTGACAGTGGATGATGATGATTTAGTGCAGGCCATTTTTTACGGTCTTCGTTCTTCATGGGAGACCTTTTTATCTAGTGTAAGTGGGAGAGATATTCAACTCACGTTTGAGAGGTTATGGCATGATTTCCTCCAAGAGGAGAGTCACACAACTATCAGGAGTGAACCAATGAAAGAAGAGCACTCAGATTTAACATCAAGATTCAAGGGAAAGAAGAAAGGCACTTTCCAGAAATGCTCTCAGTGGAATCCAAACACAAAAGGTACATTCAAAGGCAAGAATATTGATACATCTAAGATTAAATGCTTTAGTTATAATAAGTTGGGTCATTTTGCTAAAGATTGTTGGTTTAGAAAGAAATGTCCAGGGAAAGGGAATCATCATGCCTCCACTGCTGAGGACGATGAATCCAAAAGAAATCAGAAAAATCCTTCTAATGAAAAAGAAAATAGAAAAGAATATTACTTGGTTTATGCCTTATCCAGTTCAGTTTTCGCGGAGTCGAAAACTTGGTTAGTAGATAGTGGTGCATTAAAGCACATGACAGGGTTCAAGGAGATCCTCTCATATTTCGACACAAAATATTTTGCAGATCATGTTGAGGTTGGGGATGACAAATGTTACAAGATAGAGGGAGTAGGATCTATCTCCTTCAGATTGGAATCTGGGGCTAGACTTCATATTGATGAAGTATTATATGTTCTAGGGATCAAGAAGAATCTACTATCAGTTGCAACCCTTTAGGACAGGGATATTGGGTGATCTTCAAGGATAGGAAGGCACTACTATGGGATAAAGGTAGCCAATTAAGTACATCAGAACCCATTGGAACTCATAGTGGAGGATTGTACGTTGTGTCAAGACAATCAGTTCAAGCATTGGCTCATGATGTGACTAGCTCCAGCGAGTTGTGGCACAGAAGACTTGGACATCTTCATTACAAAGCTCTTCCAGATCTCCAGAACATGGTATGTGGCATGCCCTCTATTTCTCTTAGTAAAAATGAAATTTGTAAGGGATGCATGCTAGGTAAAAATATAAAGAAAGCATTTCCTAGTAGGGACAATAGAGCTCATGCCATCTTAGATCTAGTTCATTCTGATGGATTTGGTCCCATGTCATCTCCCTCACTCAGTGGTTGTTTGTATTATGTCATTTTTATTGATGGTTACTCAAGAAAATGTTGGATATATTTCCTTAAAGCTAAAAGTGACACATTTGATAAATTCAAAGAGCATAAAGCCTTTATTGAAAAGCAGACATGGAAACACATAAGAATCCTTAGAACAGAAAATGGAGGAGAGTTTGAATCTCTCCAATTTGAGTATTTCTGCAAGTCAATAGGAATCAAGAGACAGTTGACTGTGCCATATAACCCTCAGCAAAATGGAGTTGCTGAGAGGAAAAACAGGACAATTTGTGAGGCATGGAAAGCAATGATGTTTGACTAGGATCTACCAAATTATTTATGGGCATAAGATACCTCCACTGTCATGTATATTTAGAATAGGTGTCCACATGCTATCTTGAAGCAAAAGACTCCTGAAGAGGTCTTCTCAAGGATCAAACTTGAAGTAGGGCATCTAAGGATATTTGGGTGTCCTTTGTATCTTCATGTCCCTAAGGGGTTTTTGTGGGGTACAACGAGAAATCCAAGGCTTACAGGATTTATGTTCCAGGTCAGAGGAAAATAGAGGTAAGAAGATATGTGAATTTCCATGAGGAAGCGACATTTAAGAAATCCAGAGAGCTTCAACAGGAATCAAAAGCAGTTAAGCCAACTTCACCCTCTTCTGAAAATGAAGAGTCAGATGATCAAAGGGAGGAACCTCGTGAAGGGAAAATTAATGAGCCTCTAGAGTGTGCTGAAGTATTAGAAATAACTCTTTAAGAACCTCCAGTCAAAAGGAATCCAAGGTGGCTTAAATAAATAGTGCAAGAAGTAGAAAGGATAACTGCTCCCAAAGGAACTTCCAGGGAAAGGAAGAGGCCTCATAGGTTTGGAGGCTATGTTGCACTGATGAGAAACATTAGTGATGCAAAACCTTATTCATTTGAAGAAGAAAATAAATAAAAAGTATGGAAGGATGCCATGCTTGAGGAATTCAAGTCTATTATAAAGAACAATGTTTGGGACATTGTGCTGAGGCCAAAAGACAAATCAATGGTTTCTTCCAAATGGATCTATAAGATCAAACATGAAACAGATGGAAGTGTGGAAAAGTTCAAATCAATATTTGTAGCCAGAGGCTTCACTCAGAAATAAGGAATCGACTACGAAGAGACTTTTTCTCCTGTAGTTAGGTATACCTCCATTCAAACTATTATTTCTTTAGCTCTCATTCTTGGTTGGAAGCTACATCAGATGGATGTAAAAACAACATTCTTGAATGGAAATATTGAAAATGAGGTCTTTGTGGAACAAACAGATGGTTTTTTACTGCTAACAAAGGCACTCATGTATGCAAGCTAAGGAAGGCCTTGTATGGTCTTAATCAAGTTCCCAGAGTTTTGTATGACATGATTGATGGCTTTCTTAAAAGCCCAGGCTTTCAGAAAAGTGATGCTGATGCAAATCTGTACTTCAAGGTAAGAGGTAACCAACTTGTTATACTAATCCTATATGTTTATGATCTCCTTCTAACAGGAGATGAAGGGCTAATAGCCTGGTGTAAGAGGGAGCTAATATCATAATTCAAGATGAAAGACTTAGGCTTAATGCATTACTTCCTAGGATTGGAAGTGTGGAAAATACAGGGAGAGATATTTCTGGCATAAGGAAAATACACAATGGATGTACTAAAGAGTTTTGGTATGATGGATTTCAAATCCATGTCTACTTCGATGGTTACTAACCTGAGGAAGCTGCATGATTCTAATACAAGTTCAGATTTGGTGGATCCCACCATGTATAGGCAGCTGATTGGATCATTGATGTACATGATCCACACTAGGCCAGATATATGCTATGCAATGATTGAAATAAGTTAGTTCATGACTGAACCGATACAAAGACACTAGGTGGAAGCAAAGCACATCTTGAGATGTCTTAGAGGGACCATTACTTATGGTTTGAGATATACATCCAGTGGTGGTTTATTTCTGCAAGGGTATGCAGATGCTGACTTGGCAGGAAGCCCAGTGGATCGGGAGAGTACTTCCAGATACTGCTTCAGTTTAGGATCCACTATGATCTCTTGGTCAAGCCGGAAGAAAGGATCCATTGCACAGAGTACAAAAGAGGCTGATTACATTGCAACAAGTGATGCTAGCAAGGAAGAAATATGGCTCAAAAAATTAGTTTCTGGGTTGTTTGGTGACAAGCTTGAGATGATGGTGGTTCACTGTGATAATCAAAGTTGCATAAAATTGACAGAGAACCTGATATTTCATGATAGGGAAAAACATATTGACATGAGGTACCACTACATCAGAGACTTGGTCTAGAGAAAAACTGTAAAGTTATAGTACATAGCCACGAGCGAGCAGGTAGCTGATATCTTGACCAAGCCTCTAACCTCGAGACAGTTTGTGCAGCTGAGAGGCAAGCTTGGTGTGGCTGAGAATGACTCCCTCACTGAGAGGGAGTGTTAAATTTGGTAGCATCGACAGTCATTCTCTAATGAGAGGCCATATGGGCCACCCTGAGGCTAGCTGGGGAGATTTGGAGAATCAACCAGTCTTGTGAGGTATTGACAAAAGCCAGGGGGAACGTACAACCTCTGTGAGTCAAACCAAAAGTCAGGATGAATGAGATGCTATGTGAGTCTAATGAAAAAGTCAGGGGAATGTAAAACCTCTGTGAGCATAGACAGTCTAGTGCAAAAGTTAGGGGAAACGTACAAGCTATGTGAGCATAGACATACTAGTGCAAAAGTCAGAGGGAATGTAGAACCTTTGTGATCCTAGTCAAGCCTTGTGAGCCATGAGAAAAAGTCAAAGCATCTAGAAAAAGTCAGGTTGAATATAAAATTCCTATGAGCTAGAAACAAATGATATTCCTATTATTGCAAATGATATAAATGTATTGATCTAGTGTGTTGGCACGTGTAACATTATCCACCATGAAGAGAATTTCAAATTGCCTTGTAAAGAGTCGAGTTGTAATTGAAGTCTCAAGTCTAGTTCTATTTTAGAACTAAAGTGTAATGTTGAGTTGTAACTGAAGTCTTAAGTCTAGTTCTATTTTAGAACTAAAGTTTAATGTTGAGTTGTAACTGAAGTCTCAAGACTAGTTCTATTTTCGAACTAGAGTATACCAGTCTCAAGTCTAGTTTGAACTAAAGTATGAAGCCGAGTTATGATTAAAGCATGCAAACAAGTTACTATTTCGAGCCTCTCCTCTTCTCCCCTTCATCCTATATAAGCAGAGGTCGACCCCTCTCTTCAATACAATTTTGATATGCAGGTTAAGGGAGAAGCAATAGAGGAGTATATTAGTGATAAAGAGGCAACATACCAAAGCAACATATCAATGTTGTATATCAACAATAGAGGCTGCATATCAGAGGCATATATCAATAGCATATCAGTGATGTATATCAACAATAGAGGTTGCATATCAGAGGCATATATCAACATCATATCAGTGTTGTATATCAACAATAGAGGCAACATATCAGAGGTGTATTTCAGCAAGGTATTTTAGGTCTTTGTCATGTCAGAGTCATCTTGGAAATCTCTTTAAGAGTAGAACATTCATGGTGGAAATTTGTAAGTGATCTTACATTATTAATGCAATAAAGGAATATCGTTCGCTAGGGTTTTTCTCCCTGTACAAGGTTTCCCCAAGGTATATGTGTTGTTGATGTGCATGCTTACTTACCTACATAGTTATTGCTATTCGATTATGATTTGGTATTGTTGAAGTGTATTAAGATGGAATCAAAGTGTTGAAGAAAATAAAAGAATTAATCCGCATAAGAAATCAAGCTCATAATTTAACAAGGACTGCATATGGAGTAGCAATCAAGGGATTTGGAGGGGAATTTCGGAAATGAATAAGGAGGGTTGTAAATGAAGAAGCATCCCAAAGGGGACATGAAAAAGGGTATGAATGCAGTGGAGAATTTTCAAGAACAGGAGTCACGACTGTTGAATTATTTTAACTTCGAAGAATATTCTACTTATATTTGAGTCATTATTGTATAGATCAAATCCCCTTTTGTGGATTGATCAAGTTGGTTCTTGTATAAGATCAAATACCCTTTTGTGGATTGGTCAAACATGTATTTGTATGGTGGTATTTGTAAAGTTGGTCCCTAGTAATTTTAAAGTGGTTTTAGCCACTTCTAGGAGAAGTCGGTTCCACCAAGTGAAGAGACACAATCCTAGCGCCACCTCACAACTTGTATTTATATGTGAGGATGGTGTCTCATTTGAACACACTCACTCACTCATCCAATGCACATATCTTGAAGTCAGTTGTAATTCAAGGAAGAAGTCTAACGAAGGAGAAGAGAGGCACATGCTTGGTCTTGGTCTGCCTTTGGTGTTTTGGTATTAGTCTTGGCATTGTATTGGCAATATATTATTGAGGAAGTTTTGTTGGGTTTTTATTCCCCATGAGGGTTTCCCAGGATAAAATTCTATGTACCTTGTGATCATGGTTCTTTCAGTGATACTCTTTATACCGTTGTTTTGGAAATGCATTGAATGCTCATGAAATTTGAAAATAACCTAATAACAATAGTAAAAACTTAACATGGTATCAGAGCTTGACTGAATAGAGCATATTTCACTGGGTATCTAGACGTTTTTGTTTTCATACAAGAAAATTAGGGATTTTTACTGCAGATGAATTTTTTTACCAAACACAACCTTGGAAAGTGCACCCTGCCCTAGTGCATATTTTGACATCTTGAGTGAACTTTTTCAGTGGTTGGATTCTCTAGAAAGTCAAACCCTATTTTTGACTCGTACTAGAAAACCAGGAAACTAGAACCAATACCAGAAGCACTAGTCCAGAAGTGCGTGATTCCAGTTTCAGGGGGTAAAACTTGGATTTTTAAAAAACAGTTAGCTCCAACAAATTCGTCTCAACGCAACACATCTCTTGGTAAGCTCAGTTTCACTTTTTGAGCACTTTCATTTTCTGGTCATTTTCTTAGCTCCAGGTCAAGATGTCTGCAAGCACGAAGCTTTTTGACAAGTTAGAAGGTGTGGAAAATTTATGTGCCTGTAAGTACAAAATTGGACTCATTCTTAAAGAGAATGACCTTGAAAAATTCATAAAAGAAAATGTACCAGAGCCCGAAGAAAATTCAGCCAAAGAGAAGTACAAGAAGGATATGATTAAGGCTAAAAGGATAATTGTAGACTCTATTAAATACCACTTGATTCCTCAAGTGTATTCTAACAATACTCCAAAAGATATATTTGATTCTCTAGCCAAAATTTATGAAGGAAGGAACATCAATCAGAAGATGAACTTGAGAACCCAACTCAAGAATACAAGAATGCAAAAAGGAGAAACAATTCAAGACTATTTCTCTAGGGTTTCTCAATTCAAGGAACAATTATAGGCAATTGGAGAAAACTTAGATGAATATGAACTCATGATGACAACTCTTAATGGTCTCACAAGACCTTAGGATGCCTTCATCCAAACTATTTGTGCAAGAAAAGAGAAACTCCAATTTGACAGTTTGTGGGAAGAATATGTTCAAGAAGAAGCAAGAGTGGCTAACTGAGAAGCCATTCTATTAAAATATGGAGATCAATCCCTAGCTTCTCATGCTAAGGGAGGAAAGGGAAAGTCTCATTTTCAAAAGGAGACTCACTTTCATAAATAATCTCACTCTCCAAAGAGATTCTAGAAATATCATAAGGGTCAAAGAAAGGGAAAAGATTTATCGTCCTACCAACGTTATCATTGGGATAAGATGGGACACATTGCTAAGAATTGTCCTACCATAAGGGAATAATAAAAGAAGAGAAATAACAAAAGACATCATGTCCATGCTGTTGAAGATGATGAGCCACCTGTTATAGAAAAATTTGCCTCACCCTATGCAAACTTGCATAGAAGGCGTTTTTCCATTTCCTTATGTAGACTTGAAGTCCCTTTTTGAAAATCCCAGAGCTAAAAACATTATTTTTCCACATATACGTGCCCTACCTATATTACAACATGTGTATATGCAAGTTGCAGCACTACAACCCACGTACATCGGGATTTGTTCCCAAAATTAAAAAAATGGTGTCAGGTTTCCATGTCACGTCATGAGATCCATGATCCTTGACCTTCCATATACTGGAAATGTTCTGAATTGACTCTTCAGTTCCACTTGAAGGCTACAAATGGGCCAAATCCGAGCTATGGAAAAGAGGAGAAGAATTGAACTTTGAGAGCAAAGTTACTCTGGAGAAATTATTCACTTCATATTGAGTCTGCATCCCTTTATCCTTTTAACTATGAACACATTGTTTAGCCCCCAAGCTCTTCCCTACTTGATTGAGAACCCCATTATTTATCTTACATGAGCTTGCCTTTGGTGGAGGATTGAAGTGGTGGAGGCCCAGATGGAAGGGACTTAGTTTCTCGGTTTCAAATCATGTCGACATGGAAGTTTGTAATTCATTCACTTCTGCTGATTACATTTTAATTGTTATTCCATGGGAGTATTTGTTATGAATGTTGATGGTTTATGCTATTGAATGTGCTAAAATTATATATTATCACCGTATTCTTGCATTTATTGGTTGTTGAGGAAAAGTTGCAGGTGTATTGGTTTGAGTCAAGTGCTCAACGATGGACTTCAACGAACGTCTGGACGAGGTAGGCCTTTTATCTTGTCTTGATAGCATATTTGTTTATATAGCATACTTGAGATTAGAGTTTATTTTTGCAGTCATTTCCGTCTGTTGTGGTTTAACCCTAGCCATAGAGAGATTTTCCTCATAACAGAATTGATGAATGCACTGGGAAAGAATATTCTTTTTTGGGGTTTGGAGTGTTTTTCTCCTTAGATTCCTCTCATTTATATTGAGTTTCTTGTCGTATGACTGCTTGAAAGAATTTGCTCATTCTAAGTCTGAGTTTCTTATCCTTCTCCTTATCTTGGTTGTGTTTTGACACACATATACGCAAGTTTTTTCCTGACAGTTGCGTACATATGCATGTTGTCCTCTTGCAAGAAGCGTATATACACGCGTTTCTCCTGAACAGTGGCGTACATCACCCTTTGTTGCTTGGTTGCTGGGTTTGATGGTTGTTGGGTAGGTTTTGATGATTGCTGAGTCTTCTTGGGTCTTTTTTATGACTGTTAAGTGTCTGTGGAATGACATGCGACCTTTCCTTGGTTGAATTTTTGGGCAGTGCCTTTCTCATCATCCTTTTCATTTGATTGTCCTTGCATCTTGGGCTAGGTGTTTTCTTCTTGATATCCTACTTGGTTTGTCTTTGTTTACATACAATAGAGTTTTTATATCAAGTTGTTGTTGAGTCCTTTCATTTTAATTATTTTATATTGAAAACACAAAAATATTAGGCATTTTACATTGTTGGCATTTGATATTTTGAGTTCTTATCATTGATCTTAGTACATGTAAAGAAATATTGCATTTTATTTGGAATTGCATAACTGAATTGAGAACTGCATTTTGAAAAGCATATCAGTTATTGGGAATTGAAGTTAGGACTTTGCATTGTATTCATATTCATTTATTTTACTTTCTGAGTCATAACATTACTAGTTTCACGACCGCACCTTTTTGAGTAAGCAGGGCCACTAAACGTAACACTATAATTTAAAATTGATTAGTAACGATTTTATTTTTCTAGGGTGCACAAACTAGCTTAGGATTTAGAGCCTTGGAATAGGATTTTGTGAGTAAACTTCTCCAAGGCTATTAAATAAACATATGTGTCTGAATAAGGGAGTGGAGAAATCCATTGTATAATCGGTAATATCAGGAGGCTCCGCTTACACTAGAGTTAAGCATGAGGTTGGTTGAAGGGATATCCCCCCGATACCTTCTTAGTGCCAGATATAGTTCTGGGGATCTATTCGTATATGGGGATATTGCTAGTACCCTTACCTCTGTGAGAGGCGGTGATTTCAAGGTTTCGGGCTTTGTTACCCTGCCCATATGGTGGACCTGACTTATAATTGTTCACCTGTGCATTGGTTATATCATGATTTCTTAGTTGCTTGACTTAGGTACCACATAGTTTACTTGCAGGGGTTATTTTGCAGGTACCCTAGGTCAGATAAGGGTTGGACAACACACAACATTTATGGAGGATTATCTCTATGGGGGGATCTGACCAACTAGTTGTTAAGCCCACGAGGGCCCTTATAATTGACTATGATACCTCCGATATTTAGCAGAGGAGTCTCAGGCCCCTCTTGGATGAGGCATAACTACTTTAGAGAGTGAGGCCCCTTTCAACCACTTTATTATGTTTGTGTGTATATTGGTCGTTTGATTATTTTTGGTGTGCTCTTTGATTACTAGTTGGCCTTAGGATTTGTTTTTTATATCTTGAGTCTTGAGTCATCGTGGAGCCAGACCATCTTCCCCACAGGTCTCGCCACTTGTTATAGTTACCACCACACTTTGAGTCTTTTCCTTCTAAAAGGCGTAAAGTTATCAAATGTGGTACACACACCTCCACTTATCAGAATTGTGATCGTTCAAGGATGATTACTGAAGCGAGTCAACAAGATACTGGGAGCCCTTCGACTCCCATACCTACTATAGTTAACGGTACCCCTTCGACACCTTCAACCACAATGGTTGTAGTGTCAGAGGTGCCTATTATCACATATGCTCATCCTATAGTGAATACTCAACCTATAGCCACAAACCCTTTTGGGTCTCTTTGTCACTCATCAAGCTATAATGTTCAGTCCATCCCTATGGCCTCTAGTCCTTTTTCTTATGGTATGCCAAATTTCACATCGTAGTTTTCAACCTCCATCCCAATGGTCGATACAAATACTAGCATTAGAATTGGGGGCACAACTCCTCCACACACAACATTCTTATTTGGTGGCACTCATGTCCCTCAAAAGATACTACCATTGGAGGCATTCGTCCTCTTAACCCTGGGTCTAATCTTGTTACTTCTAGATGGAGTAATGAACCTGGCAGATAAGCTACTGCTCACATTCCATCCTTTACACCCACCTCCTCTGTACCGATTCTGACCAACACGTGTGGCATGATGAATCCACCTTTATCCTCTAGATTCATACCCAGAGTAGGTCAGTTTCATACCTTGGGCAACCCCCAACATGAAGACACTTCGATTGGGGACAGTTTTTATAACCCTCATCAGAACATTCCTACTGGAATGGTGGCCAACCAACCCCTTATGAATCAATCTGGAGGAGGGTCTTATAATATCATACAGGGCCATGGTGCTTACCAGAACCCTGGATGGGCTGCAGTTCCCCAACTACAATCTTTCTAGGGAGCTTGGGGCTAGATTCCACAACCCCATCTCCCTTTTCTAGCCAAGATCAATCTGCTAGACTTGTCTAAGTTAATGAATGACCCTGTGCATCATGATCCATCCTGGCCCTCTGTCCCCACTAAGCTTCCTTTAGATATTCCAAAATTCAAGGGTAGAACTGGTGAGGATCCTGGTGATCACGTTACCACTTTTCACCTTTAGTGCTCTTCGAATTCCCTTAATGACGATTCTATTTGGTTAATATTGTTTCAATGCACCCTCACGGGGGTTTCCACGAAATGGTATATCAAGTTACCTAGAGGGGCATACAAAACTTTTAATTAGTTGGTTTTAGTCTTCCTCAACCACTTCCAATTGCTGGTTCGTTACGATGTTGGCATCGAACTTCTGTCGACCTTTCATTAGGATAGGGTCACTCATATCTCAGATCACATCCAGGAGTGGCGTAGACAAAAGAGGTTGATCAAGGCCTACATACCCCCATAATTCTTGCTAGAGTGGTTCCTTAAATCTCTCCTGCCTTATATTTCGAAGGATGTTTCTACATCCGAGGTTACATATGAGGAAGAAGCAATTTTTAAAGCCCAATAGTTAGATCTTATATATGCTTAGTCTGGGATGTTATACAAGATTCTTCCAGATGCACCGAGGTCAAACTATGACCCTAGAAAAAATCCTGGGCCTCATGCCGATGACATTGTAGGCCCCGTCAATGTGAAATCCATGGACGCGGTGACAAGCCACCTGAAAGACTTGTCTCTAAACCAGTCTACAAGAAGGCCAAATTTGTCTGTGTCCTCGAATCCCACTCTGTCGACAGATGTACACTTTGTGTAATCATCAACCAACCCAAATGGCAACCAACAACTAGGCGGGAATAAAAAAAAGGACATAATAATAATCGTAGGGATGGGAAGAATTATAATAAACCCAAGGACAATGGTAATAATGAGAAGATGAATAATAATGTTGGCGAGTGAAAGAAAGAAAGGTGGAAGGTGAAGTTTCCCTGTAAGCTTTGTATAGATGATAACCTTACCCATTTATGCCCCAAACTTGCAGAAGTTGTAAGGATTTTATCTCTACCACCCGCCGTGATGACTAATCTTTTTCCACATAACCAACACATGGCCTCGAGCTCCTCAAATTCCGGAAATGTGGCGAGTGGGAGTCAAAACCCACTGACTCAAGATGGTGACTGTTTATGCATCAATATGGTTAAATATGAGGTTAATGTAGCCACTTGATATCGCGATTACTGTTCTCCACAGACTGTGTCTGGTCTAGAGTCTCCCCGTCCTCCAGAGATGCCCTTATAGATAGAAAAACGAGAGCCCCCAAATCATATTCCAAAAGGAGTACTCAAGCACTCTACCCACAATCCTAATGCTAGAGCGCCCCATAATTACTCTATTATTGAGGACTTGGGTCAAACCCCTTGTGCGATGTCGGCTCTGGAGGTACTCTAGACGTGTCCTTCAAAGAGGATTTCCTTTCTATCTATGTTAGTAGATTTAGATCCTCATGGATCGAAAGTTATCAAGTTTGACATCACAGATGTGAAGCCTTGCTTTCCTTACCATGTGGCATTCAAAATCCATGTGGTTTACTCAAAGTATATTGTTATCACTCCAAGAAACTCTTTGGGGTTGTAGGCCAAAGATG
>ML781505.1:277082-322789 GCA_009831015.1 Picea engelmannii
AAAGTCAAAACAATATTTACAAAAAATAGGGAAAGATCCTCAAGATGAGGTCAATTCCACATATGATGGTCTTCAGAGGTAGTAGAGTCCTTGTGCAGTGCAGACTAGCCTCCCAAGGCTGATTGATGACTCTTCCAAGAGATAGAATTCGAATTTGCTGAGTTGTGCAAAAACCCTAATTTGTTGCCACCAAAATAGGTACCAAAACCAACTTGGATACCTTTTCTAATCCTTATACCCCAAAAATGGATCTTGAATCTGACTCTATAATCAACATCTATCCATTACAAGTGTTTTCAAATGATTTGGATTAGTAAAACCTCAATCTGTGCAAAATTTCACCTTTTCTGTCTAATAATAGGTTTTGGTGGTTAACACAGAGGAATTCTGGGTGTATTAACCACCAAAAATCTCTGCTTTTGGTGGTTAATGAATAGTCGTTCTGTTCGCCTAAACCACCGAAAGCTCTTCTTTCACCAAAATTTCAAAATTGCAAAAATTGAAATACCTTGCTGCTTCGATGAGTGTTGAAGGCTTCTTTGATGATGTTGCTCCTTGTACAGGGCTTGAAACTTCAATCTGTTGCGTAGGAGGCTTTGTTTCCTTCTCTAAGGAAGTAGCCAATTCTGCAAGGGTTTCTAACCCTGAGCGCTTGAGAGTTGGAGTCTGAGTCTCTTTCATTTTCAGCCTTAGGAGTTTAAGCTGTCTATTCAGCTTAGTGTTCTCTTTTATTAATAGTTTATTTCTGTCCAGAGTCTTATCGTGTTTCTCCATGACCTCCTGACTGATATGATACAATTCCACATTCTTATCAACTAACTCTTCATTTTTATTCTTGATTTGTTTCTTAGAGACTTCTAACTCATAAACCTTCTTAAGAAGTTGGTTTTTCTTCTGTGACCTGGCTAGTCTTGGTTTGCTAGCATATGCTTTTGCCAAGGGTCTGTTTTGTTCCTCAGGGGGAGTTGGGGATGGTAGATTAGGGTATGCTTCACCCACTTGCTCAGCCTATTCGTCATCCTGTATCTCTGTTTTCTCTTAATCTCCCTCCGAGTCACTATATGATAGATTCAAAGGATTATTTTCTTCAGTAAGACTCTCGGTCTGTTCACCCTCCTTTCAAAAATCAAGTTTCCTTTTAGCACTTTTGATTTTGACAGAAGGTGTCTCTGTTTCAGCCTGAGGAGGTGAAATAGCCCTCCTTTTCCTTCTACTGCCCCTAGGAGTGGATGATTTCTTTGAGGTAGGTATCTTCCCTTTATTTTCTGGTTGCAAGTCAGTATGGAACTCGTTCCAAAATAGAAAGAAATTCCAATCGATGTCTTTCTTCTTCAAAGCTTCTCTAACAATTAGGGTAATCGGACCTTGGTGTGATAGTCTACTGGCTACCTTGCTGGGTTTGGCCCTCACTTGTCGAGCCATCTTGGTAAGGGCCTTATGAAGGTAATAAGGGATATTGACAGGGGTCCTTCCAGTAAAATGATTGAGCAGTTTAAAGTGATAAAACATGACTCGATTATACCTACCCTTAGACATTATGTAGGCAAAAATAACTTTGAGCAGGTACTGCCATTTGATCTCCAAATAAGACATAGGAATGTCTTTTTTCCATATCAACGTTTTGTGTTGTGGTTGAAGGTATGAACTGAACTCTATATTGACTGGAACAATGGTTTTAAACAAGCATTCACCAGTTCTTGGCAAACCAGTGACCTTTGCAATCAATGCTTCATCAACAATGAACTCTTCTTTGCCAATAATGGCCTTCCTACCATCATAAGATAGAGCAAAGACCTCTGATACCTGTTGATGAAAACTCTGTAGCTTCTCACAATAGGTGAAACACCCCGCTTCTTTGAAGAAATCGCATATCTCAAGATGAGCCTTGAGAAACCAAGTTCCATCTAATTCAGTCCTCAGGACTGGTCTCACCTTCTGCATTTTCCCGACCTTGATTGTGCCTGTCTTGCAAAATGACACACCTGCGTGCTAGGGGAGACAACAAGCTCAATTTCAGGAGGGAACTCGGATCTGTGGCGAATTAATGGGCATGGGAATAGGGATGACTTGGGTTATATGAGATAGACCAAATCTTTAACAAGTTATAGCCAGAAACTCAGGCTTGATTATAGTTGAAAAACTCAGATTTAATGAAACAAAGAAAATTCGGGCTTCTGTGGCATTTGGATGACAAATGGAGTTGTAATATGAATAAAAGAAAACTCGACCTTCATATGGTATAATGACAATGACCGCAGACTCGGGTTTGATAACGAAATCAAAGGGATTTCATATAATGAACCTAAATAAGACTTAGGACTTGATTGCTAAACAATGGATTTCAAATCATAATTAAATGGGAATCATCATGAATATATCTCTCGGAACTTGAAGTTATGAAAGTCATGCGAATCATCAAGCATTTAAACGAAACAATCACTTCATAGATTTATGTGTTATACCAAGCTTTCCTTCGAAGTGACAAGTGGTAGTTTGAAAGTACTAAAGAGCATCAAAACCCCGATCAGATGTAATGATACCATCTTACCTCACCGATTCCTTCAATTTCTGGTAGTTATCTTTTCATTATTGCGCTTGTTGAAAGCTAGATTGTGCGAAAGCACGTGCCTTCTTTTTTTCCACGTTGAAACGTTTTCGATAGTTAACTGGGCTTTATGTTTCCCTTTTTTAAACACAGAAAACCAAGGCTTTCGGTGGTTAATGAACGCTTCACAGGTTCGCCTAAACCACCGAGAATTGAAATTCTCCCTTTTGCTTAAGAAAATCAAATTCAATGTTTGTTCCAAGATTATTTACAAACAATAGGCTCTCTAACAAGCCTATACAAATTAGAAATAATTTTTTGGAGTTCTCTCTATCACCTAAAAATGACAATTTTTTTTTTTTTTTAAACTAAAACGGTAATGTATTTTATTAAATGGGAAATCCATCTGGCCGAAGCCTTACATCCTTCGCAAAACCATCTACAATATTTTTCACACTGCTGTCCTTTTCAGGGAATACAAGTTTTTATTGGGTCTTCGTCATTTATGCATAGATCTCCTTGGGCCAAGAGGCAGCCTTTATTGGCTAAAGTATCTGCTTCTTTGTTTGAATCCCTGAGTATATGGTAGTAGTTGAAGGAGGTGAAGTCCTGGAGGATGTGTCTTAGTCTTTGCAAGTTCTTGTTTAGACCAGCATCATTGAACTGTCCTCCCGAGTGTATCATTTTGATCAAGATTTCAGAATCTCCAAACACTTGTAGGTTCTGGTGGCCATTTTCCTTGACTATCTGGTAGACTTTTATCAAACTCAAGATTTCTGCTTGGTTGTTGGTTCGCTATCCGAGTCCCCAACAGAAGGTTCCTAGAGTTTTCCCTTCGCTGGAGTAGATGATTCATCCAGCTCCCGCTACACCAGGATTTCCCTTGGAGGCACCGTCGAAGAATGTTGTAGTTATTCCTTGCTTATACCACCACTCTGGAAAGTGTCATGATTGTCTCTTAACCTCCATTTTGTTTCGGAATGGGGTTTTTCAATGCTTTGGGTCCTAAGAGTGAGCACAGAATTATCGAGCCAATTCTTTTCTTCCTGCTGCAGCGAAATATCTGTTTTGTGGTTTTGGGAACTCAAAGTTTCTAAGAGGAGAACTTTTGCTTTCGCAGCTACCATGCTGGGGGTCCATGCTGTGTTGTTGAATATTTGCTCATTTCTTGCAAGCCAAAGCTTCCAGCATACATACTTAGGGATGGAGATCCAAACTCTGGCCCATAGTGTTTTCGCTGAAAGCGAGGGATAACAGTCCTTCCAGGTTGTAAAAATATCTACAACTGAGATGTTAGAGGGGGCAGCGACCTTGAGACCATGGAGGGTAAGGAGCCAGACTTTGTTTGCGAATTGACAGTCTACAAACAAATGGTCAGATGTTTCCATGGCTTCTTTTCATAGAGCACATCTATGAGGGCCTGCAATGTTTCTTTGCATTAAGTTTTCATCGGTCAGAATCTTTTTGTGCATTAGAGTCCAGAAGAAAAAATGTACCTTGGGGATCGCAGTAGAGTCCCATACCTCCTTCCAGATTTTTGTTGGGGGTGATCTATCTTTCTGGCGTTGAATCTTAGCGTAGCCTTTGGCTGTAGAGTAACTCCCTGTGGGTCCCCAACCCAAGTTGTCTTTTTCAATCTTGTGTACTGGTACTGCCTCTTGGAGCTCTGCTTTGAGCGTTTCAAGCTGTCGGAGGAGGTGATTTGGGACATTGCCGAAATGCCATTCTGACCAGGAGCCGTCCTCGTTCCATTTTGAGATGTCACTGATACTCTCGTTTCCTCCATGGGAAAGACACGAATTTTGTTCAGAGTGGCGTTTGAGGCAAGGGACGACCTTCCCATTATCCGATCTGTCCAAAGGTAAGTCTGTTTTCCATTTCCAGGAACACGGTACAGATCCTGTGTGAAGATTCGCGTCCCTTTGAGGCACAATTGCCATAACTGCGTGCTTTTCCTATAGGTGGCATTTTGTAAATTTCGAATTTTAGCACTGGGAATGTATTTGTGCAATAGTGTTTTACTGACAAGATGAGAAGGCTCACTGTGCATCTTCCACAGGATTTTGCATCCAAGTGTAGTGTTGACAAGAGCTAGATCTCTAATATGGAGCCCGCCTTCTCTCAGAGGCAGCTTTACTATTTCCCATCTGACCAAATGGAACTTGTGTTGATTCCCTTTACCACCGTGCCACAAGAAATCTCTTAGCAACTTGTTGATTTGCACCTAAAAATGATAATTTCGACTGTGCTAGTTTAGGATATAAGATATACCATTAAGCGTATTGTTGTTGATGAAGGCGTTGCAACATGTGTGATGTCCCTGGTCTATTGGAAATCCCTCAGCTCTCCGACCCTTTCTCAGTATCTGACCATGTTGACTTCTTTTGATGGTCGTTCCTTCATCCCTCACGGTATTCTTCTTGCCTTTCTGGTCCACTTAGGTGGGAAGATGGTAGAGGTGGATGTCGAGGTGGTTGATGTGCCTCTATATTATAACTTGTTACTAGGATGCAATTGGACATACGCTATGACTGAAATTGTATCATCTGTCTTCCGTACTCTTTGTTTTCCTCACGATGGGAAGATCATGACGATCGATCAATTGTCTTTTGTGTATGCTAGTCCCAATGCATCTATTGGACCGTCGATCCTTGTGATCTACAATTCTCATTCGAAAACTGAGAATATCAGTGTCGGAATGTATTCATCCCTTATGGGTACCTTCGACTTCATGGCACCAATTCACCATATTTACGCCATGTCTAGTAGGCCCATTTCGTCAGAGAGGTCCATTCCTTTCCGTACTTCCTATTTTAACGATCCTTGGACCCTACCTTCCTCGACGACGTCTTGTGAAGGTCAGTTAAATTATGGAATGGCCATGCCACTATCGGTAGGAGAGATTACATATCAAGATGTTCTTGACTCTTTCATCGATTTAGATCCTGTTACCTCGCAGATAGACGAGGAGGATCATGTCCTAGAGCCCGTGTGGGCCACTTCATAATATTTCTCACATGATTTCCTCGATGAGACTTTTCCTTCAGAAAAATCTATCATAGAGGCCATGAATAAATCTAACAAACCTTGGGATGATATGCTCTTATTTTCTCCCAGAGATTGCTAGGATCGAGCAAGATGACTTTATATATACTTTGAGCAAGACAGTAAGTCACACCGTAGTTCCACTTGATACGCACAACATTATGCTGAAGGAAACATGGTGAGTATCTCCCCTACCATCACGATCGATATCTCTTGTATCCCTGGCAAGATTGAAAATGTATACATCGGTGCAGATTGTTTGCCAGAATAAATTCTGATCTACACTAAACTCTTCAAGGAATTTTGAGATGTATTTGCTTGTTCATATGAAGAGATTCTAGGAATCGACCCTTGAATTGTCGAACATGAGATGATAACTTACCCAGATGCTAATCCTGTTCAACAACTTCTTAGAGCTATCAATCCCCAGAAGGCCCCTGTTATTAAGGCAGAGGTATAAAAACTGCTTAATGATGGCTTTATCTACCCGGTTCCCTTGACTGAATGGGTATCCAATCCCATTCCTATGAATAAAAAGAAAGGAACCATCGGTGTATGCATGGATTTTCATGACTTGAACAAAGCCTGTCCTAAAGACAACTTCTCGACACCCTTAATAGATCAGATTCTCGACGAGTATACGGGGAGCAAAGTTTTTTCTTTCATGGATGAATTTTTCAGGGTACAACCAAATTCAGAATAAACCCAAGGACCAACATAAGACAACATTTATTTTCCCTTGGGGTAATTTTTCATACTGGAAGATGCCTTTTGGCCTTAAAAACATCGGAGCAACCTTTCAATGAGCTATGACCTTCACATTTCACAATCTCAAGCATATAGTCAAAGCCTATCTTAACAATCTTGATGTTCACTCCTGTAAGAGAGTGGATCACCCTAAGCACCTTCGGCTAGTATTTGAAATATGTCACCAGTATCACATCCGGTTGAACCCTCAGAAATGCATATTTTGCATTAGTTCAGGTCATCTTATAGGATTTTTAGTCTTTGAGAATGGGATCATGGTAGATCCATTAAATGTTGAGGCAATACTTCGATTGCCTCCCCCACACACTATTCACCAACTTCAAGGTTTACAGGGGAAAGCTAACTTTTTATGATGGTTTATAGTGAACTATTCCAATATTACTAAGGGTTTCATGCGTCTCTTGAAGAAGGACACTCCTTTTATCTAGGATGAGCGAGCCTATGAATCCTTCGATGCTTTGAAGAAAGCCTTGGTATCGACACCACTATTGAAGTCTCTAGACTATAATAGATATTACTTGCTTTATGTCACCGCATCCGAAGAGACGATTGGTATGGTGTTGTTTTAGGAGGATGATGAGCTCCCTGAGGGTCATTTACTATATTATTCGAAACTTAGTCGGCCCTGAACTCAAATATTCCCATGTTGAAAAGATAACTTTGGTTTCCATTCACGCAGTTCAACGATCACAGCATTATATATTTCTTTTCAAAACTACTTTGGTTGTTGATGTGAACCCATTTCAATATGTCCTTACTACGCATAACATAGTGGGAAAATACAATAAATGGATTGTCATTCTACAAGAGTTCGATCTCGATTTTGCTTCTGCGAAATCCAAAAAATCACTAGTTTTTGCATAGTTAATATCTGAATTCCCTCGATTAGACATAGATGTTATTCATGTTGATTCATTTGCGGATGAACACATTTTCCTTGTCTTGTCATCAGACCCCTAGTATGGAGACATTGTTCTCTATATTCAAACTTTGAAGTTCCCTCATCATCTCTCGCAAGATGACCGATGATGTATACGATACCAAGCTAAGAACTACCTCATCGTCGATGAAACTCTATATTGTCGAGAAGTAGACAATATTTTTTAACTCATGAAGAAGCCGAGTCTGTTCTAAATCACTACCACAATGGGGTTTGTGGTGGTCATCTATCCAGGCTTGCGACGACCCAAAAAATTTTGCGAGTCGATTATTTTTGGCCATCTATCTTTAAATATTATGTTGAATCGATTAATAAGTGTCACCCCTGCCAGGTGTTCACTCTGAAAATGCACTCGCATCCAACCCCTCTCCATCTAGTCATTATTGTCGGTCCCTTCACCAAGTGGGGGGTGGACTTTGTGGATTGCAACCCAGCTTCGACTGGGGGGCATCAACACATTATCGTGGTTGTAGAATACTTTACTAAGTGGGTTGAGGCCATGCCTACAGTTAAATCCAATGATAATAATGTCACCTTCTTCATATTCAATCAAATTATAGCCAGGTTTGGAATTCCGAGTGAGATTGTCACAGATCACAATAGTCACTTTCAGAATGAAATGATGGAAGAACTAGCATCTAAACTGGGGTTTAAGCATGATCATTCTTCCCTTTACTAACCCCAGGAAAATGGACAAGTAGAGGCTGTGAACAAGTCTCTCAAGACCATTTTATAGAAAACTATCAGCCATAGCAAATTTGACTAGCATACATGCTATATCCCGCACTTTGGGCATACCGAACCTTAGTCAAGACTTCCACCGATTTTTCTCCTTTCCAGTTAGTACACGGTGTGGAGTTGATATTACATATTGAATGTGAAATCCCTTCTCTTATATTGGAAGTTGCGCTCCTACCTAACACTTTCGATCTCAAATGATGCCTCGTGCACCTAGAGAGTCTAGATGAGCAACGCCGAGATGCCTCTACAACTATCGAAGCGAATAAGAGATGTGTCAAGGTCCAATATGATAAGTCTATCTGTCCTCAGTTGTACACTAAGGGTGACTTGGTCCTTCTATATGATCAGGCCAAAGAACCACTGGGGGTAGGAATGTTCAAACCCATGTGGCACGGTCCCTATATCGTGTGACGTGTCTTAGAAAAAAGAGCCTATGAATTAGAAGATTATGAAGGGAACATGTTGGCTGAGCCTAGGAATTGGCTCTATTTGAAAAGATATTATGTTTGAGCCCCTACTTTGGGCGTAACTATATGTATACTATTGTAATTTAGTGTAGATATCTTTTCCCTTTATTTTTATCTTCAAATTTCTTATCAAGTCTTCCCTTGGTTGGCAGATGTCAACAAATTCTTCCGTCTACTTGGGATTCACAGACAGGGCCAGTCGTCATACACGTAACTTGGCTTCCGCCGCTTGGGTTGTTTACTCACAAAAGGGTTTACTGGTGTCTTCAGGTGGCGTATGCCTAGGGCCATCCATGAATAATGTGGCCGAATATAGCCTCATTATAGAACTTTTGTGCGGTGCCATTTCACATGGTATTCTCTCTTTAGAGGCTCGCCTGGATTCCCAGTTAGTAGTATGTCAGTTGAGGGGAAGTTACCGTGTGCATGACCCTACTCTGCTCCGACGATTCCTAAGGGTACAACTTTTGGAACGACATTTTAATTTTATTACTTATCATCACATACCTAGGAGTTCTAATTATGTATTTGATGCATATGATAATTTTCTTTTAGATTGGCATTTGTCACATAACTAAAGCAAAGAAAACATTCTCATCAATGTACACATTGTAACATAAGCTAAGCTGAAGAACCATGTTTTTATATATATTTAAAAAATGATGATGTTTATAGTACAAAATTGGGGCTAACACCCTCAATATACATATACAACCGATCATACAATAGTCATGGGATCTATGCCTGTGGTGTCGAGTGAGTGTCATGATAGAAAACTATCGTGTTTGTGAGACACCGAAAGAGTTGCACCCAAGAACGGGGCATTCCTACCACCTGTCGCTGCATAGCCTCCGACAGATCCTCCACCCAAACCATAAGAATCCTCCATGTCAAACAAGATAGGTTGCCCTGCATGTTTTGAAGGACTCTCTCTGTGTCTCCTCCCGATGCCTCATGTCCCCGGTGCCTCTGACGATTTCATGGAAGTTCGTTCGACTGTCATGGAACTACTTCTGCGTCACATACATGTTTAATTAGTACTTAACATCATCCAAAAATATTTTTGTCTCCTTATAAAAAAATACAAAAAAATGAAATATTTAAAAAACTTTGACATACCTATGTCTCCGTAGGAAGACCTTGGTGGTAATGACATGTTAGGATCTCCTCTGAAGTCGATCCCTGCATAAGGGTAGTCATCCAGAGATATCACCTGCCATCTCCACCAAAATAAGAAGTCATCGTTGTAGGGTGTTGGCACCCTACCTCCCCCCTACCACCTCATCATCTCGGTCCACTATGCCATGGTTGGATCGCGAGGTCCACGTGGAATAATATCAACTCTAGGTCCCAAGCCTATGCAACTTACATTCCATAATCAAATTGTGTAATCATCCCATGCCTATGCCCCCGACTAGAAATATATTTATGACTCGATGGCTACAAAACTAGAGATTGATTGAGTTGATCGAGAAGCACTAGTTTCATATCCCTGCTCGAATTTTTTTTTTACAAAGGATAGAAGCGAACTTGAGGTTCTTCTTACTACCCTATTTGCATTTTGTCAACTGGCTGTTCATGTTGTCCAATAGTGAGGTGCACCAGTCATACACCATGGGTCTCAAGCACTCCACTGAGTAGAACATAAGTGGCCCCAGTGCCTGGTGCAACGAGGCCAATCCTATGATCCATGTCAAAACAAGGACAACAATATTGAGACTAAGATTGTTTATTGCTCTAATGGGGAGTTGACTCCCGACCTTCTTGGTAATGAGCGACTATGTATTCCTCGATTTTCATGCCACTCCTAGCTCCCTGGGCTTTGAGGTTGAACACCTCACCTTGACGTGACAATCATGTCAATAAATAGATGTCCTCGACTTCAATCCTTAATGGTTGTCCATCAAGGTTGAAGCTCTCACAATATGGATCCCAGTAATCCACAAGCAACTGTAGCAATCTCACTTGGGCCCTCATACCTTTGAGAGCCCAAAAATTATATAGCCCGCATCTTTTCAAGGCCATTTGGGACCCTAGATCTCTCTCCACTGCAACATCTACCTCCTCATGTTATCTTTCTCTCCACTTTAACACCATCCTGCAAGAGACAAACCCTTTTTTGAGTTAGAAACCACTAAAAAACATTTTTCACGCACGTTTTTCACAACCCAAGAAGTTATCTAAAGAAGAGATTGAAGAATATGTTTTGTTTTCCGCTCTCTCAGGATCTGTGACACCTGGAGAGGATACATGGCTCATATATAGTGGCACCTCTAAGCACATGACAGGTTAGAAGAACACTCTCTCCATCCTTATAGAGAAATAATCCCCCCATAAAGTTTCACTTAGAGATGATTATCAGTACCCAGTCAAAGGAATGGGAGAATCCACCTACAAACTTGATTTAGGAATTCTGATGAGAATGAAGGATGTACTCTATGTACCAGGTTTGAAAAAGAACTTACTTTCTATTTCAGTTCTAGATAAGAAAGGTTTCATGGTTACATTCATACATGGTGAAGTTATGATGTGGTTTGTACAAGTTAAAGGGTCACTCATATGTAGCTTTGACTCACTCTACTAAAATTCCTTGTGAACTTTGGCATAAAAGACTAGCTCACATCAACTACAAAGCCTTACCATATTTGAGCAAGGTAGTTACAGGTTTACCATAACTAAAGGTTGATCATGAAGGTGTATGCAAGGGATGTGCACAAGGAAATAACACAAATAATCCTTTTCCAAAAAGCGATAGTAAAGCAGAAGGAAATTTGGAACTCTTCCACACAGATGTATGTGGTCCAATGCCATCAACCTCTCTAAGAGGGTATGTATACTATGTATAATTTATTGATGATTACTCTTGTAAAACTTGGGTTTATTTCTTGAAGTCAAAAGATGAAGTACTTGGAAAGTTCAAGGAATCCAAAGCCTTGGTAGAAAACCTCTCTGAAAGAAAAATTAAGATACTCAGGTCAGACAATGGAGGAGAGTACACTTCAAAATAATTTGGAAACTTTTGCAGAGATGTCGGGATTAAGAGGGAGCTCACCACTCCCTATAATCCTCAACAAAATGGTGTAGCAGAATGAAATAATAGAATGATTACGAAATCAACAAATACTATGATTCATGATCAAGATCTTCCAATGCACTTATGGGCTGAAGCAACAAGAACAGCAATATATGTCCAAAAAAAATTATCCCATAGTGCACTTGGATTCAAAACCCCCAAAGAAATGTTCACCAGAAAGAAGCCAGAACTAAGCCATCTCAAAATATTTGGTTTTCCAGTATTTGTACACATTCTGAAAGAAAAGAGAACTAAGTTAGATCCTTCAGGAAAGAAGGGAATATTTTTTGGATACTGTGAAGTCTCTAAGGCCTTTAGAATCTAGATACCAGGATACCATTATATTGATATCAACAGAGATGTAACCTTTGATGAATATGCAACACTCAAGAGATCAAGAAAATTCCAACTTTAAGAAGTATATGAAGAAGAACCTATAGCTCCTAGAGTTGCAGAACCTGTAAAGGAAGTTGCAATTACCCCTGATGATGAGATTCCAGAAGATCATGATATGATATAATCTCAAGAACCTCCTCGTTTGACTATCTATCGCAAGAGAAATCCATCTTGGGCTAGAGAACTCATTCAGGATGGAGAAAAGTATGGTGCCCCAGAAAGAACCATGAGACAAAACAAGAAGCCTAAGCCATTCTCCAACTATATGGCCTTGATGTGTGATCTCGTAGAAAAGGAACCTACTTGCTTTGAATAAGCTATTCAGAAGAAAGAATGGATGGACTCCATCATAGAAGAATACCAGTCCATTATGAAGAATGATGTGTGGGAAGTAGTTCCCAAACCAAAGAACAAAGGTGTGGTATCTTCCAAGTGGATATAAAAAATAAAACATGCAACAAACGAAAGTATTGAAAAACATAAAGAAATATTTGTGGCTCATGGATTTTCTCAAAAGGAAGGTATTGACTATGAAGAAACATTTTTTCTTATAGCCAGATACACTTCTATCAGAACCATCATAGCTCTTGCAACCAAACTAAAGTAGAAGTTGCACCAGATGGATGTGAAAACAACATTCTTAAATGGTGTCATTGAAGAACAAGTGTATATAGAACAATCACAAGGGTTTGAATTTGAAGATAGAAAGAGTCTTGTCTGTAAGTTGAAGAAAGCTCTATATAGGTTGAAGCAAGCTCCTAGAGCTTGGTATGGAAAAATTGATAGTTTCCTCACAAGCCTGGGATTTACCAAGAGTAAAGTTGATCCTAACCTTTACGTCAAAGTTATGAATGATGAGCCAATTATATTGCTACTATATGTGGATGATTTATTCTTGATAGGAGAAGAAAATCTCATCACAAATTGAAACAAGAAGCTCATTGCAGAATTTGAGATGAAAGACCTAGTCCCGATGCATTATTTATTAGGTATCGAAGTTTGGTAGAGCCTAGAGAAGATCGTCCTTAACCAAGGGAAGTATGCAGTTCAAATATTGAAGAGATTTGACATGTTGAATGTAAATCCATGACCACACCCATGGAAACGAATTTGAAGCTCCTGGTTGATACTTCGTCAAAGTTGGTTGATGATACTCTATACAAACATATTATTGGTTCATTGATGTATCTGACGAATACCAGGCCAAATATATGATTTGTTGTGAACACCCTGAGTCAGTATCTGGTGGAGCCCAGATGTGTTCACCTTATAGCTACAAATCATGTGATGAGATATCTTAAGGGTACATTGGATTATGGTCTCTATTATACTAGAGATCATGACCTCAAACTGTATGTTTATACTGATTCAGATTGGGCTGGAAATGATTCAGAAAGAAAGAGCACTTCAAGATGTTCTTTCATTTTGGGGTCAACCATGACTTCATGGAAAACCAGGAAGCAATCCAATATTTCTCTCAGCATGGCAGAAGCAGAGTACATTGCAACATGTTCCACCAGTTATGGAGCCATATGAATTTGAAAGTTGTTGACAGGTCTATTCGATCTGGATATGGATGCTACCGTGATCTTATGTGATAACCATAGTTGTATAAAGATGACATAGAACCTAGTTTTCCATGATAAGTCAAAGAACATAAAGATATGGTACCACTACATTTGTGACGTGGTGTAGAAGGGAGTTGTAAAGCTCCAGTATGTTGGCACAAATGAGCAGGTTTCAAATATTTTGACTAAGCCTCTATCTCGTGTGAAGTTTGAGTACTTCTGAGACAAGATTGGTGTTGTCCAAAAGGCCCTCCCTCGAAAGGGGAAGTGATGATGATGATACTATCATATCATGACCAACAACGGGTAGCTCAGTTAGGATTTTATATCCTAAGGGAATGATCATCCTTGGACATATATCAAAGGTTTGGTAAGGACAGACTGTCAGAGTACCTGTACATGTATATGCTGGTTGTGGTCAGTAGTTGTAGCTCAATTAGGATTTTATATTCTAGGGAATATAATTATTCCTGGGAAGATCATGAAGCTCTGGTAAGGACGGTCTGTCAGAGTACCACATATGTTGGTGTTGATGCACCTGCCTCATTCTATCACCACATATAGATGTTGATGATGTTATTCCAGCTTCGTATTGTTGATGATTTTGTTCTAGTTTCGTAATGTTGATGATGTTCCAAATTCATGTTGATGATGATGATGTTACTCCAAGTTGCAAATGATGATGATACAAACTTTCGATGATTTATAGATGTGCCAGTCAATGTTCCAGATGTTGACGATGATGATGACCTCTCCTTCTCTTGATGATGTTGTATTGAGTCATGTCAGTATAACACCCTTCTCGTTAAGGGGGAGTGTTTAATTATTGTAACTTCGAAGAATATTCTACTTATATTTGAGTCATTATTGTATAGATCAAATCTCCTTTTGTGGATTGATCAAGTCGAGTCTTGTATAAGATCAAATCCCTTTTTGTGGATTGGTCAAACATGTATTTGTATGGTGGTATTTGTAAATTCAACCCCTAGTGATTGTAAAGTCATTTTAGCCACTTCTAGGAGAAGTCGACTCCACCAAGTGAAAAGACACAACCCTAGCGCCGCCTCACAACTTGTAATTATATGTGAGGATGGTGTCTCATTTGAACACATTCACTCACTCATCTAGTGCGCATATCTTGAAGACAATTATAGTTGCAGGAATAAGTCTAACGAAGGAGAAGAGAGGCACATGCTTGGTCTTGGTATGTATTTGGTACTTTGGTCTTAGTCTTGGCATTGTATTGACAATATATTATTGAGGAAGTTTTGTTGGGTTTTCTTCCCCATGAGGGTTTCTCGGGATAAAATGTTGTGTACCTTGTGATTGTGTTTCTTTCAATGATCCTATTTATATTGTTGTTTTGGAAATGCATTGAATGCTCATGAAATTTGGAAATAACCTAATAACAACAGTAAAAAGTTAACAGTGACAACAAGAACAGTTGCGAGAATGGGAATTGCAGCCTCACAAGTCACAGCATAGGGAATTGCAATGACAACTAGAGTTGTTGATGCAAAGGGAGTTGCAACAATCAGAGTTGAAAAAACTAGATTTGTAGCAACCACAGTTGCAGAAAAGGAAGTTGTAGCAAGGGGAGTTGCAACAGAGATAATCACAACAATTGGAATTGCAACGATAAGAGGTGGTAGCAATGTTATTCTTCCCTGTGGATCCTGCAAGGAAAAAATATTAGAAATATACATTTTTTATTGAGAAGGATCTTGATGTGCCATCCCTTTTTGTTTTTAAGCGCCAGTTAAGCTGCTTTTTACTTCTTCTTTTTTAAGCGCCAACTAATCTGGTTTTCACTTATTTTATTTTATTTTTTAAATAGGATTATAAATTATCCGACATGAACAAGTTCTAGATCGTTGTTGGGCCATACATTTGTAATTTTATTCACAAAGGATTATTTTGATAGGGGTCGTTGGTATAAGCAGAGTCTATGTCCATTAACCATGAGAGGAAGTCTATATTCATTGATAGTGCAGAGTTTGATGGCCCCACTATCATACATTGTCTCAATGTCATATGGACCAATCCATTTGGTGCGGAACTTTCCTCTGAAATCCTTGAACTTGGAATCGAATAATAATTCCCAGTCTCCAGCTTTGAAATTATTTTTCTTGATAAACTTATCGTGCCATTTTTCCCTTTGATGATGTATCTATGTGGCTCGATGTAGGGAATCTTGTCATAGTTCGTCCAACTCGTTGATTTGAAGTAGTCTTTATTTTCGAGCCTATGATAGTTCCAACCCAAGTTGTATTGTTGTCCTTAATGTTTGAATCTATGTTTCAATGGGAAGTAGTACTCGCTTCCCATAGACTAACTCATAAGTTGTGCATTTTGTAGTAGTTCTCCAGGTGGTCCTATATGCCCATAAGGCTTCAAGGAGTCTATTATCCCAATCCTTGAGGTGTAATCTGTCAGTTTTTGTAATGATAGCCTGAAGGATTTTGTTAGTGTCCTCTACATGTTTGTTTTCCTATGGATGATATAGTGTTGTTATTATGTGATTGATTTTGTAGTTATCCATCTGATATTTGACAAGTCGTTATGTGAAATGATTTCCTTCATTGGTCACTATCTCCCATGGTATCCCAAACCTTACAAAAATTTCCTTGTGGAGAAATTATACTACCGCTTGTTCAACTATTGTCGGAAGTGCCTTGGCCTCCATCCATTTTGTGAGATAGTATATACAGATGAGGATGTAGTAGTGTCAACGAGATGGGGGATTTATTGGTCCGACAAAATCAAGGGCCCACTTATCAAAAGTTTCTAACACCATTTATGGTTGCAGTGCCATTTCATTTGTTTGTATAGGTCTACCCATCTGTCGACAACTTTCCCACCTCTTATCATATTCTTTGGCATATCTGAAGAGTGTGGGCCAGTAATACCCTTAGTGAATTTATTTTGTACCCGGTTCTTTTGTCTGCAAAGTGGTCCCCACACGACCCATCATGACATGCCTTCAATATCTCATGGATTTCGTCTTCTTGTACACACCTTTTGATAATCAAATTAGGTCCAATGTAGAAGAGGAAACCATCAATCCATGAGAATATTTCACTTTTCCTGACTATACTTTGTCATTATTTGGGGGTCAAGTAATGTGGAAGTTTTCCTACAACCAAAAAGTTAGAAATATATGCAAACAAAGGCGAGTTAGTAGATACTACAAAGAGGTTTTCATTTGGAAAATGATCTTCTACTGGAGGTTTATTCTCATTAGAAGTTATTCTATAAAGAAATCCAACCACTACATTATCTTTTCCTGGTTTTTCTAAGATGGTAATACCAAATTCTTGCAATAAGAGAAACCATCTAGTAACCCTTCCATTTATGATCAGTTTGTTCATTAAATATTTAATAGCAACATGATCAATATGCAATATTACAAAATATCTTGTAATGTAGTTTCTAAACTTTTTTATTGCATGAATAACAATAAGGAACTCTTCCTCAGTTACCATATAGTTTAGTTCAATAGGTGAGAGATTCTTACTGACATAGTATATTGCATATGGGTCTTTTCCTTCGAGTTGTATGAGGAATGCTCTGATGGTCGTGTCATATGCGTCTGTGAAAATGTCGAATGAGAGGGTCCAATCAGGTCCTCTTAATACAAGTGCTTCATATACTTTAAATTTTAATTCATCAAGCGCATGCTGGAATGTATCTGTCCACACGAACTCAATATAATTGCTAAGTAAAGAAAAAATGGATAAGAATTACGTGAAAAATTCTCAATAAATCTCTGGTAATAACCATCATAATCTATAAACATTCATACCTATTTCTGCAAGGTTGGAGTTGGAAAATTTAGTATTACCTTTATTTTTTCTAGATCGACTTGAATACCTTTAGCTGAGATGCAATGTATGCGTACAATGCCATCAAATACCATCATAACACACTTTTCATTACTTAGGGTGATAGTTGACTCCTTTCGCATGATTAATTTATTTTCCAGATTAGCTAATGCTTTATCGAATTCATCCCCATATGTTGTAAAATCATCCATATATATTTCCACACACTCATGAATGAGATCGAAAAATATACCTATAATGGCTCGTTGAAAGCTGGTAGGGGAATTGCATAATCCAAATGGTAGAACACGGTAGGAAAATGTCCCACGAGGATATGTGAAAGTTGTTTTCTCTTGATCTTCACGGGCAATTTGAATCTAGTTGTATCCACTAAAGCCACCAAGGACATACAAATACTTCTTCCCTGTGAGTGTGTCTAGGACCTAGTTGATAAATGATAACGGGAAGTGATATTTATGTGTTTCTTTATTCAATTCTCTATAATCTACACAAATTCTCCATTTACCATTTTTCTTTGGTACCATTACAAGAGGGGAGACCCACTCACTATCACAAATAGGATATGTGAAATTAGTCGTAAGCAATTTTTGTAGCTCTTCTTTGACTATGTATTTCATTGTTGGGTTCATCCAGCGCTGAGGTTGATGAATGGGTTAGACTCCTTGCTTAATATATATATATATGATGTGTACATAGGTTCGAGTGGATTCCCTTCATGTTAGAGTAATCCTAGGCGAATGCATCACTGTGCTTCTGCAATACTTGAACCAATCACTCTTTATGTTGTTATTTTAATCCTTGGTTGATTTTCAAGGTTTTCCCTCGGCTAATTTCTATGGTTTTGGTCTTTTTCGTATATGGGTTCATGTTCAGTAGGTGAGATGCTTATGGAGGCTAAATAAATATAAGTTTATAGTTTCATAATATGGTCAAGAAAATGTGGGTTTCCTGAGGAAGAGGAGGATATAAAATCATTGATTTTGTGGTCCTTTGTTTTATCTTTCATGGTTAGGTATTGATCTATAGATAGGAATTGAAGGGATTCCCCCTTTTCATCACTTTATTCTCCATCAACCCAAAGTGGCGTTTCCAAGTCGAGACTGGGTTTGGAAGAAGGGTAAAGAGTTAATTGTTTGGTGGAAGTCGCGTGGGAAATAATCATGTTGCTTGATTGACAACCAATATCAGCATCGACCATGGCCAACCATAGTTGTCCCAGTATTAGATTTTACCCTCCGAAAGAGGTTTTAGGTTGTAGTACCATGAAGTCAGCGAGATATTCCAATGAATCTACAAAGATCACTACATCTTCTAAAATGTCTTCTGGTTTAATGGTCGATCTATCAACGAGTTGAAGTAGAGTGGGAGTTTCCCTAAGGCTTGCATGGTCTCATGTGTCATTGTAGAATGTGGTGAGTGTCTGCACAAGTTATCTAGCTAGCAGAAGAAAAAACACATCTTGCAAAAGTGAAAAGACAAGAGAAAAATTAGAGAGAAGAGAATATAATTGTATTAATCGTATTCCACACTCAAAGAGTGAATAATTTACAATATATATAGGCTACATGAGTAACTAATGAGCCATAGTAGTGATATAGAGAGATCTAGACACTCACTGGAAGACACTAGAGTGAAATGCCACCTAGTCCTAGTTAGTTGATCCATGTAATCATCAGTTAACTGAGTCACACGTGTGCAAGTGAGAGAGACACATGAAAATGCTGGTGATAAAATCGAGGTTGGAATGCATGAGTGACTTCCATGAGTCTAACTAAGTGTACTTGGCTATGAACTGAAGATGAACTCCCTATTTTGTAGGGGAATGTTCTTTATAGAGATTATTGTCATCTAAAGAAGCATTCTCAACATTGGACTATCAACCTTAGGGAAATAATTACCTAGGTGAGTGTGTAATATCTCCAACACCACCCTGAACACTACTAGGGTGTACATGATGAATGGGTCCTGACAACATAGGCCATGTTTGGTACCCATTGTACAATGCATCTAAAAATGAAACACTGAAAAAATAGAGGAAAGAGGGAAAACCTTATGGGAAAATCCTCCCCTAAAAATACAATGTAACAAAAAAAAAATTAAGAAGGAACAAAAAGTAGTTGCTAAGTAACTGTGTCCTTCACTCCAAGGAGACCTTGCAAATGTGCAAGTTTAAGCTCGGTAAAGATTTTGTAGAAGATGTAGATGTATGGACGTATTTGAGGAAGTAGATGCACCAATGAGATGTCCACACATATCCACTTTCTCTTTTTGTAATTAATAAGATCCAAATGAAGTTTGTATGAAACTTTCAAAATCATTCAGTTGTTTCTAGAAAAACACTGAAATTTTGTTGATTTTAAAATGCCCATAAATTCACTTCCCGGACACTGTTTCATACAAGTTGTTTTTTGAAATTGGGTATTTTTCCAAGAGGAATTCAAATATCCAATTGTTTTCTACAAATTCTAATTAGAAAATGTCAAAATTGAATATGATGTGTGCAACCTCCTTTTTGGCTCCTAAGATGCATGCATGGCACATCCATGTGGCTCCTGAGATGCATGCATGTCATATGCAAAAGTGTCTGCACGTGACTCCTGATATGAATGCATGATATCTTCCACATGAAATCCAAAAAAAAAATCTGAAATGGAGTAAACATCATCTACAATTAATGGAACAAAAATTTGTGCAAATACTTGTGTAGAAGACTCTTCAGAATAAGAGGCTTGATCTTCTGATGGATTCTCTTCTGGCTCTATCTTTTCAATATTTTGCATGGAATATTCCTTATTCCAAAATAGAACCTCTAATATGGTCCATAAATCATTTGGATTTGAGTCTTTTGATTCATTATATACTTGAAGGAAAAGTTCAGGAGAAACAAACATGCAGATACATCCTATGGCCATATCTTATCTATTGAGAAAGTTATTTTTCTCATTAGTGGAATTAGGATCCACTTCTATTGCCATGGTTATTTGGTATAAGCCTCTACTTCTAAGAAGAAGTAGAATCTTTGGCTTCCACTCCAAATAGTTACGAGGCGTGAGAAGTATTGTCGGTGAGTAAAACATATATTCCATCTTTCCTACTGCTTTCTTCCGTCTTTAGTACTTGCAAAAGAGTGTTGGTGATGATCCTTGCTAGCAGTATGTGGGCTCTGATACCATGTAGAATTTGGTGAGTACTTGCACAAGAAATCTATCTAGCAGAAGAACAAACAAAGCTTGCAAAATAGAGAAAATGAGAGAAAAATTGGGGAGAAAAGAATGAGAAAATGTATTAACCAATTGAATGAATGATAATTTACACATGATATAATCTGTATAGCTCAACTAATGTGCACTATAAGATAAGACAATGTGCCATAGTGGTGGTCTAGAGAGATTCAGACACACACATGCAGTTACTAGAGTTAACTGCCACCTCGTCCTAGTTAAATAGTCATGTAGTCTTCAATTAACCGAGTCACACGTGTGTAAGTGAGAGAAGAACATGTAACTATTGATGATACAACCAAGGTTGTCATGCATGAGTGAATTACACTAGTCTAACTAAGTGTAACTGGATCTAAAATGAAGAAAATGTTCTCTTATAATGTAGGAGAGGTTCCTAAAAAATATGAGACCCTAAATAATGACTAATAAAGATAGGAAAATAAGAAAAAAAATATCCTAGGTGTGTAACATCTCCAACAACCCCCCTGAACACTACTATGGGGTAATGAAAAATGGGTCGTGACAACAAGGGCCATGTTAGGTACCCATCAACAATGCAACTAATCAACACTGAAGAAATAAAGTGAGGAAAGAGGGAAAACCTCATGGGAAACCCCCCCCTTCAAAATACAATGTATCAAAAGAAGAGAAAAATAGGTGAGATCCACCATCTGGCAGGTAGACAGTCCCTAAAACCAAGAAAAGATGAAAAGTAAATGAAGCATGATTTGATGATGACAGATCAAAATTTGCTTCAATGAGTGTGTTGAAGCTGAAATGTTATAGTTGATACTAGTTGACAATAATTAGATCTCTCCAAAAATTAAGGCGCTATCCTACACTAAGATGGTCAAGCTAGTTAGAGTGCTTCCAAAACATAGAAGAAAACACAATAAAAGTGATCAAATAATGGTGAATGGAACTGTAAAGGCATCTTAATTAGTCAATTCAAGAGCAATGAGAAAGGTTCTCATTTATTGTGGATGAAACACATATGTAAGATGTCCTCAAACAGTGGCTCAAATGTTGCCATGACCAATCATCAATCCAACCACAAACAATCCTCGAAGTTGGTACATTGCCAAGATGTTGTCGTATACGCCACTTCGTCAATGAGTTGAAAGAAGAGGAATTAAAAAAAGGACGTGGATACCTAAAATGAAGACAATGTTGTCTCTGATCATGATGTCGAGGATGTTGATATGCAGAGGATGTAGACCTTGAAGATGATAATGAAGAGTCTGCTACTGCCAAAGACTCTGATGTCAGTGATGAAGAGTCTGATATTGGAAACTCTAATGTTGAAGTTGGTTCTTAATCTAGCCGTGAAAGCTCCAAAGTTGTATCAATAACAGGTGCAAGTGGTGGTTGTTGAAACTCAACAAAATAAGAGTCATCTAATGTTATGGACTCTTGTGATTGAAAAAATTGAGTCTAAACGACTGATATCAATAGAAATTACTCATGGCAATAAAGTCCCAAAAAAACCAAGTCCGTCTTTTGTTGGTCTCATCACAGGATGAATGGGATGTGCAATCCCCTGTCCATTCTTACCAAGGCTGCCACCGATGTAGCCCATCTTATGCATCAATTTTGAACCAATACCACGAGTATGCAACTCAAAATCTCTTGAAGGAATCTTAGGAGTGGTCAATAATGAAAACGTAGTATTAGAAGTAAGATATTGTTGTAGATCTTTCTGCAAACAGGAAATAATACCTTCTTTCTCTTTTAAATCAGCCAAAACATGCTCATTGAGAAGAGTGAATTTCGGCTCCATCTCATTAATGCGGGTGGTCCAAGTATAAACTTGATATTTTTTCTCCTCCATTAGACTCCTAATGAGTCCAGAATCCCTAGAAAAATAGGTACACATGTTTTGAAGACAAATCTTGGATCTCTCTTGTTCACCTCGAAGTTTGTTAACTTCTTTGACAAGTTTCAGATTCATACTCTGAAGGGTCAATATAACTAAATCTTTCTCCTCCATTACATTGATTCTCTCTCAATGAATGATATCAGTGAGATATGTCTGTCGGAGTAGCAATCCGAGGTTCCATTAATCCGTTGCATGCAGCTATAGATCTGATAAAACCATTGTATCTCCTAAAATACGATGCGAGTATTGGATATTTTTGGTGAGCTTGAGCATACATATGAAATGCATCTCTCCACAAACAATCAAATCAACCCATATCATGAATTTTGAGACATCGTTGATGGATTTGTGGTAGCTATATATCTCATAAAAAAATGTTATCGTATAAACTATGATGTGGGTTTTTGTTGTTTTTGGTGAGCATGAGAATTCGTATGCAATGCATCTTTGTATAAAAAATCAGATCAACCTAGATAATGGATTTTGAGATATGGTTGATAGATGTATGACACATTGATCTTGGAGAGAATGCGAGGTGTAAGAAGCATTGTCGGTGAGTAATACATCTTTCCTACTTCTTTGTTCTGTCTTTGGTACCTGAAAAAGGGTGTTAGTGATGATCCTTTCTAGTGTCCCGTGGGCTATGATACCATGTATAATGTGGTGAGTACTTGTAGAAGAGATATAGCTAGTAGAAGAATGAACACAACTTGCAAAAGTGAGAAGACAAGAGAAAAATTGGAGAGAAAAGAATATAATTGTATTAATTGTATTCCACACTCAAAGAGTGAACAATTTACAATAGATATAGGCTACATGAGTAACTAATGATTCATAGTAGTGATCTATAGAGATCTAGACACTCAATGACATACACTAGAGTGAATTACCAACTAGTCCTAGTTAACTGATCCACACAATCATTAGTTAACTAAGTCACACGTGTGGAAGTGATAGAGACACATGCAATTGTTGGTGATAAAACCGAGGTTTCCATGCATGAGTGACTTCCACTAGTCTAACTGGATATCAACATTGGACTATCAACCTTAGCAAAATAATTACCTAGGTGAGTGTGTAATATCTCCAACAGTCATAACATTGATGGCGACCCCTAAGTCAATTAGAGTGTTACTAATAAGTGTATTATTGATTTTCACATTAACGAATGGAATACCAACGTTAGAATACTTAGTGGTGAGAACTCCCCCCATCATTAGGTTTGATAGTTTTTCCATGACGTGAATGGTTTGGGGATCTTCTCGTTTTGTACTAGGCTTCCTCAGGAAAAAAATTTGTACTTCTTTTGAATAAATTGGTACCTCCTTAATGGCTTGGAATAAGGGTATTTTGACACAAACATTCTTGAGTTCTCCTAAGAAATCAAAATCAAGTTGTGTAGAAGGTTTGTCTTGATTTATCCTTTTAGGATAGGGTGGGTCCCAAAGGGTAGGGTGGGAATTTTTGGTTCTTGAAGGTTCCTAAGGTTGTTTCTATTTCGATTCTTCACTTGGAACATCCTCATTTAGATATTCAATGCTAATGTGAGGTTGGTCCTTCGTTAGAGTCTTCCTAGTTCTAAGGTGAATATCGTTAGAGTCCAAAGAGGATATGGAATAAGTGGGGTAGGTTGCAAGCCCAACAACTTGCACTAGTTGGGATGGCATCCCATTATTTGGGTTAGGCATGGGTTGTGCAGGGATTTTTGGTCGATGGGTGGTTGTGCCATAGGTTGTTGTGGTCCTCCCATGTTGGGATTTCTCCAACCTTGTTTCCATAGCTAACTAGGAGGAGGAGCTACCCATTGTTGAGTTGGCATACCCCATGGTTGAGAAGCATATTGCATATAAGGGTTAGTCCAATATGAATTGAAATATTGTGATTGCTTTGGGATCATACCTTGAGGTCTATGATGCCAGGGTCACCTTTGAGAGATGTAGCACAACTGTTCCGGCTCCTCTATTTTATGATAGATCACCTTAAGTCCGGGCAAGGATGGATAGTTATGTGTAGTGTGATCCTCGCTGCATATTCCACAAACTTCGATCTAATCCAATGGACACTCCCTTTTTGGATGCTTTGTTCTGCACTTTGGGAAAAATATGGCCAATGCTCATTCTATTTCTTCCCGCTTCTTCTTTGTTTGTAGTGTATCCAGTTGAGATATTAGGGAACTAAGTATATCAATATTGAATTTCTCTAACATGTTCCTAATTTATGCCCTTGTTACTTCACTTTCGAGAGTCTTTCCTGTCCTTTCCAATATATATCTTGGCCCTTTGCTTGTTTTAGATGTGCCTCTAGAAATATTACAACAAAGTTCCAAGATTATATCCTATTCTAGATAAGAGATATCTCCCCTGCCCATAAGGTTGAAGAGTTCCATACAATTGTCTCGGAGCTAGGTCCCCTTATTTTCCCCTTTGCAGGTTATATGTGAATCACTCGATGTAGTCTTCCATGCTCTCCTCTTTGTGCTACATCATCTTGGAAACTTCCTCCCTTCTTTCCTTATCTTTGCATTAGTCTTGGTATTTGTCCAAAAATTTATTTTTCATTTGGTCCCATGACCAAATGTTGTCCTTTCCAAGGCCCATGAATCATTATAACGCAACTCTCTTAAGTGTGGTAGGAAATAGATTCAATTTATGGGCGTTTTTTGCATAGTTGTAGCTTCTGCAAAGTACATCGAACTCAAAGAGGAAGGTATCATGATCTTCCTTAGATATCCCATGAAATTTTGATAACATTGAGTGAGGAATGTTCTTCATCTATTTATTTGATTGGGAATCCAAAGGTCGTGGGTTCCTCCTTAAAAACCTCGTGAACCATTTCTTCCTTAGGTTTGTCCTCTGATTCCCAAGTTTCCTCAGGAAAAAAGAACTCCTCTAAATGATATTGCTCATTGATTTGTTCCTTGGACTATGGGATCTCAATATGAAAATATCCTTTTACAGTCTCAGATTCTTGAGGGAATGCCTCAGGCTTATTCTTGGAAACAGAACCCACAGTAAGTGATAGGTATTTAGGTTGGTGTTGTTCATTCCTTGTTTGTGATTGACCTGCACTGTTAGTTTTTCAGGGGTTTTTGGAAGAGATAACAAATCTACCTTGTTGATCTCTACTTCTCGGCATAGAAAAATTTAGGAAAACATCCTATAAATTACTAAAAAGGAATCACAACATCTATTCTAGTAGAATGAAGGAAAATTTTTACACAATTACACAAGACTATTTTCTTTTGATAGTTCCTCGACAACAACACCAAAAATGACAAAATTTTCAATTACTTCCTAATTAACTTAGTAGGAAAATGAAGAGTTGAACATTTAATTATCAATTCGGGGCTCCTATGGAACTTGGGAACTATCATGCACAATATATGCAAGAAGAGTGTTGTTGGACTATGGCGTTGTAGCACTTTTAATGTCACAATTCAAAGACTCATCGTACTTAATTAAGTCAACAAACTATTCTAAATCCTAAATTGCTCGTATACAAATTAAAGCACACTGTAGGAATTGAAATCACACTTGCAGAAATTGAAATCACACTTGAAAGAATAGAAATCACACTTGTAGAAATAGAAATCACACTTGCGAGAATAGAAATCACACTTGCAGAAATTGAAATCACTCTTGCATAAATTGAAATCACTCTTGCAGAAATTGAAATCACTCTTGCAGAAGTTGAAATTATGCTTGTGAGAATTGGAACTTGTGCTATGACCTATTGGTGACTTGCTCAAGTATGATGAAGGTATTATATTACTACAACATTTAAGTGTAATATCAATCCAATAACGTTAATCCAAAATTACAAAGACTAAATTAGAGAATGAACACACTAAGTGTAGTTGCAAGCAGAGTTGCAACAATAGAACTACAACAACAACAACAACAAAAATCTAATGATGTTGCATTAGTGTGAATCACAATAGTTGAATTATATTATAACCAACCCTTGAAAAAATGTGGATTGTAGAAATTAAAAGCAGGGACGACTGTGTCATTACAAGATGCCATATTAGATAAACCAAACCACTCGTAAATCCTAGACCGTTCTACAGATTAGAAATTACAAAAAACTGAAAGATAATTCTAAAATACAAGCGTTATGCTATGAGTTGAAACAACAACAAACCATAAAACATATGCAACATGTGAATAAAGTTATGATCTTGAATTACAACAATGAAAAGTAGCTAATCAAGAAAAATAAATGAACAGAAGTAAATGATAACTCTAGCACTATCGTTACAAGAAATACTTGACTAAGGAAGGGGCCCTACCCCCTTAGGCAAGGTACTAGACTACAGGACCAAAATCACGTGATCAATTAACACATCAACACAAGTAGAAAGACAAAACCAAATTTATATTGTTGTGAAGTAAACAATATAATAGAAAAACGTGATTTCCAGAATAGTTTCCCCCACTCCTTAGCTCTTGGGGAGCCGAGGATTTTATACAATACAACTATTGTCTAATAATATACAACCAATGGATGGAAAATTGTGAGAATTTGACTGTTCATCCAGTTACAACAACTCTTTCAATTATAGATGTATGCTGACTCGATGGGTAACCAATTTCCTTAGTCGCTCATTTTTCCTTTGTCACCTTCCCTTGTGGAGGTTGCGTCCCAACTGTCATCTCCCATCTGCCAGCTATAACATTGAATGATGGGCTAGTAAGCTATATTCATAGTCGCAACACAAAAATTGTGCTTGCGATTGTAATTATTTGCTTGGTGTTGTAGTAAACACAGACATATCCTGAGTTGCAACAATTGGGTTTTACCTATGGAATTGCAACAACATGCTTTATTCTTGAAAAAAATCAGCTTTGAGTTGCATCAGGAAGGTGTTGCAGCTACTTGGAGTGTTGCAGCTATTGTAACTACTAGATTCTAGTGCAACGATGTTAGTGGTTGATAATAATGAGTTCCTTCCTAAGAATTATGCAAAAATAATGTAATAATGACGTATGGGGTCAGATTCATACATTTGGTGACAAATGAGGTGAATTGGACAATGGAAGTATAAAAAGAAGAGCGATAGACAAAAAATGTTAAGAAAAAAGGTATAGACGGGTGTTGAAAGTATGCCATTTTAGGCATTTGTCACTCCTCAAGTCAACCATTTGTTACATTAGAGAGATAATATTTTTTACACTTTTAATATCATCCATCCTCAATCCTTTTTAGTATAATCATTTGGTTTGAGATAAAAATCAAGATACTTGATACCAGAGGACAACTTGACTTCCTTGAAAGGGAAAAAAATTAAGCTTTCCCTTCTTTCCACTTCATCCACTCCCATAAATGAAATTGTAGACTTTTCCATATTTACAACCATTCATGTTGTTGAAAAATAAAGATTCATGATGTCTCTTAATTTCGTATCACCCCTTTTGGTGCCATTGCAAAAAAGTAAAATATCATCAACACATAACAAGTGAGAGATAAAAATATCCCTTTGCATTCTAATACCCTTCAACGTACCTTAGTTTCTAGCCTCAATTATAGCCCTACTTAGATATACTATACAATTCATATATTTTTTTATTGTATATTATATATAGTTCATTATAATATAATAATAATAATAATAATAATCTATTTTCAAGGTCACGACCAAGCCATACACCAAATTGGTGTATGAGACCCCCTTGTTTTGGGACAAGGGACCCCCTCTGTGCAACGATTTGACTGCTAAAGTCTACTAAAATATACGAATATGCACATACCCTACCCCCTTCTGGATTTGAACCTCTGACCTCCAAGAAGGAAACACATGTTCTTAACCATTAGGCCCACTCAGGTGTGTGTGTGTGTGTACACACACATTCACACTCACATAAGTATATGTGTACATAATACGTAGATACATTTTTTCCAAGGAAAAAATTCACATTTTTTATTTCGATGAAAAATGAAAAATCACATTCTTCATGTGGTTGTAGAATGATACATAATAAGTAGGCATAACTGTGACAACTAGTGACGAAAATATGATCACAAAAAAAGTTGTCTTCCAACTCTATATGTTCTACAACATCAACACATTTTACTCTACTTGTACCTCACAACCCTAAAAAATTATGACCTTATAAAAAGGTTCTAACATAAGGATATATAATGCTACTTCGAAATTCTCAGATTTAAACATTACAACTTAAATAACAATGCTAATTTTGTAAAAAATGAGACTCCTAGCCTATTAATATGTCATGTAAGTAATTAAATTGGCATATAATTGGAATCAATAATAGTTCATATTTAGATTCCATCAGAATTATTGACCTAGGAAACATTGAAAATCCCTCTTTAGATAATGAATCAACTTTATTGTTCAACTCCTCATCGATATGAGAATAATAAATGTGATCAATCAGTCTGAAAATATCCTTCAAATGAGTTTCCAAGGGAAGTAGGAATATATTGTGAATATTATGATCATTTCTCATACAATTGAACCAACAATGAGTCCCCATAACCCTATAGATTATGAAACCCCTTGGTCCAAGACAAATTTAATAATTCCCTCAAAGCCAAACATTCAACATTATAAATTGCACCACTCCCTACATTAGCTTTGTACTTAATAAAGTGAGATTTAGAGAAAAAGAATATGCCACCAATACCACATATATGATCCTATCTTAGCAATCCCCATTGAAAAATCCCCAGGATCTATTCTTATCAACCAAAATCTCAACAACTTGCCTTTGGACTCTTTCCTTGGGGAGTCAATTGGAAAAGTTGAAAAGTTGAGAAAACTTAAGAAAACACCTGAATTTTTTTAATAAATTTGTTTCCAAAGATAATAGAATTATGGGCAAGCTAAATACCCCAAAGAACTAGAAATGGGATAGCTCTTAATGCTTTTAAATCACTTCAAAGAAACCATTATTGCAGGCATTCCTCAACGTTCTTACCCAACCAAACATTATTATGACCCATCCTTAACCAATATTGTTCCTAATATTCTAAGAAAAATGAATCTATATTACTAAATGTGTGGTATTCTTTAGCTTCTTCATACATAGTGTTGTTCCTTGAGATGCTCCTAGATAAGGAAATATACCAAGTGAAATTTACTATAATGAATTTTATCATTTTGACATGATGTATTGTTATGAACCAAACTCCAAAAAATAGCCAATCAGTAATCCACTTCGAGGGGGAAACCTCTTTTTACAATATATGCAATGCACAAGACAAGATGATATGCTTATTGAAATGATTATCCTTTATTATAAATAGAGGATAAAGTGAGCATGATGTAACCTAGTGTAACATCTATATTTCACTGAACACATTTTCCTAACACCGAATTATTCTTTTAGGACACTTGCGTGCAAGTGATCCGGTTAAACATGGTACTTTATGATTATCTGATTTGGTTTATGAGTTAAAATTTACGCTATAATTGAGTATTGAAATTAATAGGTTATTGATATTGATGGATAGTATTGACAGGTATTATGATGAGGTTTCCTGAGTGTGCAGGAAACATGACACGAAGATGATGTTAATGGCATCGACAAAATTCCTTGGACTCTGGATTGAGTCAAGGAGTGGACTTTTGACTTTGATTATGAGTACTTGATTTATTACACATGTATTATGATGATGATTTCAGTTATGGATTTTATGTATAAGAGTTATTAATATTATTTTTGTCAGTGGATGCAAGCATGGTGACGCTTGCTAATCTGACTCACAGAAGGAGTAAAGGGGTCATACAAAGATATCATATAGATTAGGGAGAGGTGTGGAAGCGTCCTTGTCATAGACTAATAACACTCTCGTCGTGACCTGAACTGAAGGTTAATGAATACCTTGTTACTGAGATATTCACGATGTCGTGAGGGCCAATTGAGACAATCACTCATGAGGATTTCTTAGGTGCGTGCAATAAGGCATATTCCTTATTCCTCAGTAAGCCCTTAGTCTCACACAAGGTTGACAAGTGGAGTATTGACTCCAAGAATTAGACAAATTCCAAACTAAGTCAGAGTAAACAATAGAAATAATGGCGAGTGACACCTTGGAGCACATCAGTGCATCTTGAAGGGCAGGTCGCATGAATAAAATTAATAAGTTAATAAAAATTTAGAAGACCTTAGAGAATAAAATGAATAATTAAAATTGATTGGAAAAGAGATCATAAACTTTATATTAATTAGTGAACTGGAATATAAAAAAATCTAAGTCTAAAATGGTTATGCTTAAATAAATTTATATTAAAGGGGTATAAGGAAAAATTAGACTAAATAAAACTATTAAAGGGAGAATAAAATATTATGACATGTGAACAATGTGTGAATGAAATTAATAAAAGTGGTTTTTCTTTTTAAATTAAAATAAATTATTTCATGAGGAAATGTGGTGTCAACTTAGAGTTAGAGTCCTAAGTTAAACTAGACTCTAAATCCTAACTAAGAGAAGAGTATTAATCAAACTCCAACTATAAATTAGTTAGGAGACACAATAAATGAGAGAATGGGGAATTAAGGGACAACTAGGAGAAAATCTAGGAACTAATTAGGGAGGTGAGGAAAAATTCAAAATTTATTTAATTAAAAAGAAATAAAAGATATGCAACTCGAGGGAAGAGTGGCATGTTTTTAGGATAACTAATCTCTAAAATGATTATTAAAAATTACCTATTATTGCATGAAAAGACAAGTGTAAAGATAAAAATTCTTATAAAAAGAGAGGATAGGAAGGAGTAAGGCACCCTATGGTTGGATGACTGAAATGTTGTCAAAATTTCTTATGACTAGTTTAATTGTGTGATTTGGGCTGCAAGTCTTGTTAGGAGGTGGAATCCTCTCCTTGCGAGGGAAAGCTTGAGCTAGTTACATATATGAAATTTTGTGTGTGGCCCTTTTGCAGCTTGGGGGGATAAGGGGGAAGAAGAGTACCCTTAACGTTAGCTGGGAGGTACCGATGAAGTCCATTGATTAGCAAGAGAGAAGAGACATTACGTAAAGCCAAGACGAAGGATCAACATCACAAACAATTAATCTTCTGGTCATGGTATTTGATCAAATTAGTATTTCCATTGTTAAATTAGATTCATTATGGGTAACACTATTGACTCTGATTTTTTTTTAAATTTTATATTGTAGATTGTACTTGCAACGATTGATTTATTCTTGGGTGGACTTTTTTAATATATTTTTGAGATATTCGATTCAATTAGATCTATATTAACTCCAATTATCTTGTTATATTGTATTGTCTTGCTTTTGTGAGTGAAAAATGTTTTCAATTCCAAGCATCAGTTGGCATCGCGATTAAAAACAAAATCCTAGAGGTGTTTCTTGTAGAGGTATCCATTTATGCTATACTTTAATAGCTTATGCACAACATTTGTTAAATGTGAAATTGTGAATGAATTCCTATTATTTCTAATTTTTTTTATTTCATGGTCATTCTGCACTCTTTGTTGTGTTGAGGAGAACATTGAATCCAATAAAAATGAAGTCACAGATAACGATGAAATGAAAATGGCAATATTTATCAGTTCTATTAGTGAAGATAATCCAGAATGGAGAATTATGGATTTGTAATTATGACGTGTTAAACCTTAAACTTCAAAAGGCTATTTGTTATTTTTTGTTAGTGTTTTTTGGGCAACATGATCCAATGTATAGATATCGACATATGTTATTTTCCTATTCTATCTTTACATAAAAACCTGACAAGTTCCCTCCCAAGATCTTTGTGCATAGATTCTATCTTCGCATAAAACTTGTCAATGATATGGACAAGACTCTCATTTCGTGGGTCAATTATGGCTCATAATGGATTATTATAGAAATGGAAAGGTTAGAGGCCAATGTATCATTTGTTTGTGAAGCCATCTGACTCGTATCTGAAGTTATCTGCCATCCTATACGAGTTGTTTTTCATATGAAATTATGTTTGCTTGTTCTTCGTGTTTACAACGCATTTACAAGTATTTACTCTCATGACTTCCCACTATCCATTCCCTTCCAGGTCAGTCGTCACATGATTAGACCTTTTAGAACAAATTTTATTGAATGCAAACATATGCATTGATCCTTGGAAGAAAACCTTCTACATGTTTGCGCTAACTAAGACTATGCCAATCGAATATAATAAATGTGGACTCCTATCATCCCGACCAACACCAACAAACAATAGACAAACAACAACCACACTGCATATATATTATTGATTCAATGATTGAAAAAGTCGATAGGTATTTCAGCCTGTGCATAAACGTATTAGAGAAGAATGCTAATCTCCCTGACTGTCAAATTTTTTGGAATCACTCTACAAAAAAAACCTTTACACAAGATTGTTTTTTGGCATCTGAGGCATTGGTAAAATTTTAGTACTTGGTTGTAGAGATGCCATACTTGTCACATATCTTCTTCTTGAATATCCTTTGACCCCTCCAAATCCGATGCTTCTAATGAATGGCCCAAAGTAAGGTTTCTGCTTTAATTAGATTATTTACAAGACTAACAACCAAAGGTAATTATGTAACCACAATAACCAATCAAACACCCACCTTTGAAAAAATGAGAAAACCACATAATTGTTGTAAATGTCAAGATCCAACATACATATTTCATCTCCTGATTCTGCTTTGCTAATATTTTCATGGCACAAAAAACTATGCCCCCAAGAAGACGACCAATACAAAGCATATCAAGGTGCTTGCTCTCGGCCTCCTCCTCCAATAACTAATACTATTGTAGTAAATAAGATTAATTATTATTATTGACGTAGAGGATACGTGATATGTGTAGCTTATCGCCGATATATTTATAACACATGGCATTAGCTTAGTTGGTTTCTGAATGCATTGAATAAACATTAAAAATGTTGTCCATTATTTCCATCTTCATGTTGCATCCCAAACGACCCTCTGTTAACGTACATTGTTGTCTATTCCATGCTTGAGTTAACCTCAGTCGACTCGATTGTAATGTGATGCGTTGCTAGTCTTTTTTCTTTGAAATTTTTCTTGAACAAAAAAATCAACGTTCAAATTGATCTTTTTCCTCAGATTTTTATTAGTTCTATTTTACGAGTGTTGGCATGTGCTTCAAGTGTTTTCTCATTACATTCTCATATAGAGTGTTGAAAAGTGGTCGAGTTGTCTTGAGAGAACTCATGCCATTCTCTCTGGTTTCTTATTAAAAAGAGAAACCTAACAGTTCGAATTCTACAAATAGGTTGACTGGACAATTTTAGGAGAGAGATAGGAAGTTGGTAAATTATCATTATTGGATTATTTCAGATGCCATTAATTTTATAGTACTCCTTGGAGCTCAGGCACTTGGACATTGTAATTTTAAAGACACTTGGCAATAATTAAGGTTTCCTTGTGACTTATAGTTAAGACCTATTTAAAGGCAGTTACTTATGGTGCAACACCATTAGAACTCCCTCCACATACACTAACAAATAAATTGCTTTACTATCCACAACTTAATCGTTTGGATTGAGTTATTTTTGCGGATTTGGTCTAGGTGTTTATTTATCAAACTATTAATGTTTAAGTAACGCAATATGATATTGAGAGAACCAATGAGCTTTACACCGATGTAAGTAAATTTGATAGAGATAGATAATTACTGTAGTATAGATATAACATGCGTTTGGCATAAACAAAAAATTTAGTGCGCAAGTTGCGCAACCTTGAGTAGGGTAGTTAAGACGCACATGGTTGTACACCAGTGGTGTCACTAGATAGAATCCTTAGAGTTTAGTGTCATCTTCAAGAAGTTCCTTGATAAGTTGATTTTTGAAATTTTTGCAAGTAATGAATTAAATTAATTAAATGATTATTGATTATTAATGTTTAAAATAAAATAAACATTATGATTATCATAATGATTTTTATTATTTATAAAGTACTTACTCTATTTGAACAATTTATTGAAGATTGTTACATATGGTATCAGAGCAGGGTTCTACTCTGCGACACATGACTTGTTATGACTTCCAATGCAAATTTTTAAATTAAGATGTAATACTAATATAAATTGAAATTATTTTATACATGTATCATCGTTAGAGGATGGATAATTAGTAGAATTTTGGGTGTGGGAGGAAGATGTATGCCTCCTCCAAGTACATCCACACCCTAGGGATCTGATCCAGAGGGAGAAGAGCATACTACCGAACATGAGCATGATGTAGTGGGCGATGTTATGGGTATGCTGAGGTCTTTTCAAAGGATGTCAGAGGAACCGATAAATTTCCTTGATCGTGATGAGGGTATTGGATCTACACCCAATGAGGGTTCGCAACGATCTCTTGTATCTAGTGGTAGTGTTCATAGAGAACTCGATAAGGTAAAAGTTCCCGAGTTCTGGGGTTCCATGTATGGATTAGTCGTCGAAGATTGGCTGGAGAATATGGAAATGTGTTTGGAATTGCTTTATTATACCTCCAACATGAAGTTTCGCATGGCAGTCTTTCAGATGAAAGGGAGTGTGCTTATTTGGTGGAAGACACTCTTACCACAATTTAATATGGTCATTGAAGACATGTCTTGGGAATTGTTCAAGGAGAGATTTCAAGAGAGGTACCTATATGATGAGTTCATTGAGAGCCAACTCAATGAATTCAACACCTTACGATAGGTAAGTTGTATGATACATGAGTATGAGGCTATATTTATGGATTTTCTCATATATGCTCCACACCTGAACACTGGAAATTTAAAGGTGAATACGCTTGTTTTTTGTCTCAGCTGCAAAATTCATGCTAAGGTCAGGATCTTGATGCCTCATAATTCACACAATGTAGTACATAAGTATTTTATCACTGAGGAGGAATTGAATAGCGGAGGTCAGGGTAGGAATCATTCCAGACAGACATGACAAACTCCACATAGAGCGCCACAACAACAAACACCTGTTAGAAATACTTCTCAGCACCGTGATACATATTGAGGACCTATATTTTCTACACCATGCAGACATGCTACCAATCCGAGGATTACATATAGAGAACCACCGCAGCAACAACCGCATCATCCTCAACAACAACAATAGTATATATCTGTTCCATAGAACAGACCGGGACCTCAAAATCCTAGACCAATATATTCTTCCTCTAGAACTAGGATCACCAGCCCTAAGAATGGATGTTGGAGTTGTGGAGAACCCCATTATCAGAGATATTTTCCTATCAATAAGGAGAGGGCTACTGGATCAATAGGACAGACGAAAACATGGGACCTGGGCAAGGCCCATAAGATTTATGCAGCAATGAATAACCAACATGATGAGCATAAATCTACAGTGCTCGAGACTTCAGGTATCCTATCAGATCAATTGTTTAGTATTTTGATAGATCCATGAGCTACTGAGAGTTTCATTTCTAGTGCTGCACTCAAAAGAATTAAGGTGAATGTAGTCGAACAAGAAAAGTTTAAATATGTAGAATTGGCATATGAAGCCAAGAAAAAAGTTGGAGGAAAGGTTAAAGATTGTAATATTAATTTGGGAGAATTCGTCGCAAATGTAACTCTTTTTGTCACAACCTTGGGATCCTACGACATTGTAATTGGAATGGATTGGCTAGAATCGTACAACGCGATACTTAACTGTAAGACAAAAAGATTAAGTTTAATTGATGATTTGGGACATAATAGAGTAATTGTAGGGAGAAACTAAGGAGTGTCACTAAGATTTATTGCTTCCCTACAATTGAAGAAAAATATGTGCAAGGGATGTAAGTTGTACGCCATTTTAGCTCTTAACGAAAAGGGTGACATAGAAATATTGGAAGACTTTCTGGTAGTATCAGAGTTTGTTGATGTTTTTCCTAAGGAACTACCGAGTGTACCACCAAAAACGGAATTGGAATTTATTATATATATAAAACCTCGAACATAAACAGTTGCAAGGATGCCATATCGAATGTTGACACCTCAATTTCAAGAGTTAAAGATGCAATTGAAAGAGTTATTAGATTTGGGACTTATACGTCCTAGTGTGTCACCGTGGGGTGCACCAGTAATTTTTGTAAGAAAGAAGGACTGGTCGTGGAGGCTTTGCATTGACTATCGTCAATTAAACAAAGACACAATCAAGAATCAATATATGTTACCGAGAATTGATGAATTATTTGATCAAATGAAGGGGGTGACAATATTTTCAAAGATTGATTTGAAATCAGGATATCACCCATTAAGGATCAAAGAGGAATACATTCCTAAAAAAATGTTTAAGACAAGATTTGGACATTACGGATTTATTGTATTACCATTTGGATTGAAAAATGCCCCTTGTGTATTCATGAGTTTAATGAATGGGGTATTATGTGAGTAAATGGACAAGTTCGTACATGTATTTATAGAAAATATATTAATTTACTCTCGGATGAAAGAGGAGCACAACGAACATATGAGATTAGTTTTTTAGTGCTTATGATAAAACAAATTGTATGGAAAATTGTCAAAGTGTTTTTTTTATCAGACGAAGATTCACTATTTGGGACACATTATCTCTGGAGAAGGTATCACTGTGGATCCAACGAAGGTAGAGAATATTATGGAATGGAAAATACCAACGATCGTGCAAGAAGTATGTAGTTTTATAGGATTAGCAGGTTACTATAGATGCTTCGTCGAAGGATTTTCAAAAATAGCAAATCGAATTACGGAATTGCAAAAGAAGAATATGAAATTCGTATGGTCAGAGAAATGCACTGAAGAATTTCAGAAGATTAAGGAATTATTAATGAAAATACCGATATTGAAGGTCCTTAATATGGACAAGGAATTCATAGTTTGCATTGACGCATCCAAGGAAGGACTGGGTGGAGTACTAATGCAAGAAGTTCGAGTTATCGCATATAATTCAAGGAAACTAAAAATTCATGAAGAGAACTACACAACACATGATTTAGAATTATTAGCGTTTGTTTATTCCTTACAAGTTTTGAGACACTACCTTATTGGAAGGAAATTCGAATTGAAAACTGATCATAGTGGATTGCAACACATTTTTACACAGAGTGACTTGAACGCACGACAAAAACGTTGGTCAGAAATTTTAAGTGAGTATGATTTTGAAATCATGTACATTAAAGGAACAATTAACAGAGTAGCGGATGCGTTGAGTCAAAGACCACACATTTTCTCAGTAATACCATTAAAAATGAACCTTCGGGAAAATATTTTAGCATTACAGATTGATGACGACTGGTACAAGTAAAAGACAATATCAGACAAGATACCATGATGATACCTAGATATGAAGGTTATTCTTTGGACAATGACAGAGTATTAGGATATAATGGTAGAATTTATGTACCATGAAATGAAAAAATGAGAAATTTAATATTGAACGAAGCTCATTGAGCCATGTATATGGCCCATCCTGGAGTCACGAAAATGTAGGAAAATCTTAAACCTTTATTATTTTGGAAGGGAATGCAAACTAATATAGTTCACTATGTGGCGAGATGTGTTGAATGTTAGCAAGTGAAGGATGAACATAGACATTCAACGTGATTATTACAACCACATGTGATTCCTGAATCGAAATGGGAATTTATATCGATGAATTTTATTGTTGGATCGCCACTGATGACAATGAGACACAATTGTATCTTTGTTGTTGTCGACACTTTGACAAAAAGTGCACATTTTATTCCAGTTTGTATGGCATATCAAGCACCCGACATAGCTAGAATTTTTGTTAATGAAGTTGTAAGATTGCATGGTGTTCCGAGGAAGATAATATATGACCGAGGATCAATATTCACGAGACATTTTTGGACTAGTTTCTAAGAGGCTTTGGGCACACAATAAATTTTAGTACAACATATCACCTTGAAACCGATGGAGAAACGAAAAGAATGAATCAAATTCTAGAAGATATGTTTCGAATGTATGTGATGGATCAACATAAACGATGGGAAGAATTTTTTCCATTGGTAGAGTTTGCATATAATAACCGATACCAGAGTTCGATAAAGATGGCACCATTTGAGTTTCTATATGGACAACCGTATAGGACACCTTTGAGCTGGGATCGACTAGAAGATAGGGTCCTGGTGGGACCAGAAGTGATTCAGGAAATGGAAGATCAGATGTGAACCATAAAGAAAAGGATTAAGGAAGTGCAAGACCAATAAAAGAGTTATGCAGATGTGCATTGTATAGACCGTAGTTATGGGGTTGGTGATAAAGTGTTCTTCCAGGTGAAGCCGCATAAGAGTTCTATTAAGTTTGGAAAGGGTTCTAAAATTTCTCCAAGGTTTGTGGGACCTTTCAAAGTTGTAGAAAAGAAAGGACCCATGTCTTACCGACTAGTCTTACTTGATTCTTTGGGGCGTATGCACGAGGTGTTTCATGTTTCAGTTTTACGTCATTATATTTCAGATCTGTCACATGTTATTGACTTGAGTTAATTGCAGGTATCAGACGAGGGTGTTCCCATAATAGAGACAATCTGCATTCTGGACCATGGCACTCGACATATATGACATTGATTGGTCGATAAGGTCAAGGTCCAGTGGGACAACTATAGTCCACATTCTTCCACTTGAGAAGACACATATGAGATGCGTCAAGACTTTCCATATTTATTTTGAAAGCTTGATATATAGATTAATAGTTGCTACATTTATTATTTTCATTATTAGATTGTACAAACTTCAGTACGAAGTTTAAAACAAGAGGGGTTGTATGTAACATCCAGATTTCACTGAACACATTTTTATAACACTAAATTATTCTTTGAGGACACTTGCGTGCTAGTGATCCGGCTAAACATGGTACTTTATGATTATCTAATTTGGTTTATGAGTTAAAATTTATTCTATAATTGAGTATTGAAATTGATAGGTTATTAATATTGATGTATATTATTGACATGTATTATGACGAGGTTTCTTGAGTGTGCAAGAAACATGACATGGAGAGGATGCTAACGGCATTGAAAAAATTCCTTAGACTTTGAATTGAGTCGGGGAGTGGACTATTGAATTTAATTATGAGTACTTGATTTATTATGCATGTATTATGATGATGGTTTCAATTATGGATTTTATGTATAAGAGTTATTAATATTATTTTTGTCAGTGGTTGCAGGCATGGTGACGCTTGCTAATCTAACTCACATAAAGAGTAAAGGGGTCATACACATATATCAAATAGATTAGGGAGAGGTGTGGCAACGTCCCTGTCATAGGCTAATAACACTCCCGCTATGACTTGAACTGAAGGTTAACGATTACCTTGTTCCTGAGAGGTTCATGATGTCGTGAGGGAAGACTGAGATAGTCACTCACGAGGAATTCTGAGGGGCACACAATAAGGAATATTTCTTATTCCTCAGTAAGCCCTTAGTCTCACACAAGGTCAACAAGTGGAGTACTGACTCCAAGCATAAAAAAACTTCCAAACTAAGTCAAAGTGAACAATAGAAAGAATGGCGAGTGACAACTTGGAGCACGTCAATGCGTCTTGAAGGGCACGTCACATGAATAAAATTAATAAGTTAATAAAAATTTAGAAGACCTTAGAGAATAAAATGAATAATTAAAATTGATTAGAAAAGATAACATAAACTTTGTATTAATTTGTGAACCGAAATATAAAAAAATCTAAGTCTAAAATGGTTATGCCTAAATAAATTTATATTAAAGGGGTATAAGGAAAAATTAGACTAAATAAAATTATTAAAGGGAGAATAAAATATTATGACATGTGCACAATACATGCATGTAATTAATAAAAGGGAATTTTTATTAAATTAAAAGAAATTATTTCATGAGGAAATGTGGTTTCAACTTAGAGTTAGAGTCCTAAGTTAAACTAGACTCTAAATCCTAACTAAGAGAAGAGTACTAATCAAACTTCAACTGTAAATTAGTTAGGAGACAGAATAAAGGAGAAATTGGGGAATTAAGAGACAACTAGGAGAAAATCTAGGAACTAATTGGGGAGGTGAGGAAAAATTCAAAATTTATTTAATTAAAAAGAAATAAAACACGTGCAACTTGAGGGAAGAGTGACATGTGTTTAGGGCGAATAATCTCTAAAATGATTATTAAAAATTACCTATTATTGCATGAAAAGACAAGTGTCAATATAAAAATTCTTATAAAAAGAGAGGAGAGGAAGGAGTAAGGCACCCTATGGTTGGATGATTGAAATGTTGTCAAAATTTCTTATGACTAGTTTACTTGTGTGAGTTGGGTTGCAAGTCTTGTTAGGAGGTAGACACCTCTCCTTGCGAGGGAAATCTTGAGCTAGTTACGGATCTAAAATTATGTGTGTGGCCCCTATGCGGCTTGGGGGGATAAGGGGGAAGAAGATTACCCCTAGCATTGGCTGGGAGGTACCAGTGAAGTCCATTGATTAGAAAGAGAGAAGAGACATTGTGCAAAGCCAAGCCGAAGGATCAACATCACACAAAAATAATATTCTCGTTACGGTGTTTGAACAAATTAGCATTTCCATTGTTAAATTAGATTCATTATGGGTAACACTATTGATTCTTAATTTTGTTTAAAGTTTATACTGTATATTTTAATTGCAATGATCAATTTATTCTTGGGTTGATTGTTTTAATAGATTTTTAAGATATTCGATTTAGTTAGATCTCTATTAACTCCAATTATCTTGTTATATTGTCTTGTCTTGCTTTTGTGAGTGAATTTTTTTTCCAATTCCAAGCATCAACTGGAATTGCAATTAAAAACAAAATCCCAAAGGTGTTTCCTGTAGTGGTATCCATTTATGCTCTACTTGAATAGGTTACACACAACATTAGTTAAATGTGAAATCATGAATGAATTCCTCTGCTTTCTATTTTTTTTTTTTATTTCATGGTCATTCTGCACTCTCTATTGTGCTGAGGAGAACATTGAATCCAATAAAAATGAAGCCATGGATAACGATGAAATGAAAATGGAAAGCTTTATCAGTTCTAGTAGTGAAGATGATCCAGAATGGAGAATTATGGATTTGTAATTATGACGTGTTAAACCTTAAACTTCAAAGGGTTATTTGTTATTTAATATTGTTAGTGTTTTTTGGGCATCTTGATCATTATATAGATAGTGATATAGGTTATTTTCCTATTCTATCTTTACATAAAAACCAGACAGGTTCCCTCCCAAGATATTTGCGCATAGATTCTATCTTCGCATAAAACATGTCAATGATATGGACAAGCCTCTCATTTCGCGGGTCAATTATGTCTCATAATGGATTAATACATAAATGGAAAGGTTAGAGGTCAATGTATCATTTCTCTGTGAAGTCATCCGACTCATATATGAAGTTATCTGTTGTCCTATACGAGTTGTTTTTCATATGAAATTGTGTTTGCTTGTTCTTCGTTTTTACAACACATTTAGAAGTTTCTACTCTGGTGACTTCCCACTATCCCTTACCTTTTAGGTCAGTCTTCACATGAGTAGACCTTTCAGAATGAATTTTGTCGAATGAAAACATATGCATTGATCCTTGGAAGAAAACCTTCTACAGTTTGCACTAATTAAGACTACACCAATCGAATTTAATAAATGTGGACTCCTATCTTCCTGACCCACACCAAGAAACAATCGACAGACATCGACTACACCTCTTATATATTATTGATTCAATGATTGAAAAATTCGATAGGTATTTGAGCCTGTGCATAAACATATTAAAGAAGAATGCTAAACTCCCCGATTGTCAATTGTTTTGGAATCACTCTACAACATAAAACTTTACACATGATTGTTTTTTGACATTTGAGGCTTTGGTAAAATTTTAGTACTTGTTTGTAGAGATGGCATACTTATCACATATCTTCTTCTTGAATATTCTTTGACCCCTCCAAATCCGATGCTTCTAATGAATGGACCAAAGTAAGGTTCCTGCTTTAATTAGATTATTTACAAGACCATCAAGGAAAGGTCATTCTGTAACCACGATAACAAATCCAACTCCCACCTTTGAAAAAACGAAAAAAACACAGAATTGTTGTAAATGTCAAAATCTGATATACATGTTGCATCTCTTAATTATGTTTTTCTAGTATTTCCATGGCACAGAAAACGGTCCCCAAGAAGATGACCAATGAAAAGCATAGCAAGGCACATGCTCTCATCCTCCTCCTCCAATAACTAATACTATTGTAGTAAAGAAGATTAATTATTATTAATGATGTAGAGGATACATGATATGTGTAGCTTATCACCGGTAGATTTATAACACTTGGCATCGACTTAGTTGGTTTCTAAATGCATTGAATAAACATTAATAATGTTGTCCATTATTTTGATCTTCATGATGCATCCCAAACGACCCTCTCTTAACGTACATTGTTGGCTAGTCCATACTTGAGTTAACCTCAACCGACTTGACTATAGTGTGATGCGTCGCTAGTATTTTGTCTTCGAAATTTTTCTTGAACAACAAAATCAATGTTCAAATTGATCTTTTTCCTCAGATTTAGGTTAGTTCTATTTTACTAGTGTTGGTATGTGCTTCAAGCGTTTTCTCATTACATTCTCATCTAGAGTGTTGACAAGTGGTCGAGTTGTCTTGAGAGAACTCATGCCATTCTCTCTAGTTTCTTATTAAAAAGAGAAACCTAACAATTAGACTTCTACGAATGGGTTGATTGGACAATTTTAGGCGAGAGATAGGAAGTTGGTAAACTATCATTATCGTATTATGTCGGATGCCATTACTTTTATAGTACTCCTTGGCACTCAGGCACTTGGACATTGTAATTTTAAAGACACTTGGTGATAATTAAGGTCACCTTGTGACTTGTAGTTAAGACCCATTTAAAGGAAGTTACTTATGGTGCAACACCATTATAACTCCCTTAGTCTCCCTCCACATACGCTAACGAAGAAATTAATTTACTATCCACAACTTAATCGTTTGGATTGAGTTATTTTTGGGGATTTGGTCTAGGTGTTTCTTTATCGAACTATTAACGTTTAAGTAACAAAATTTGTTCGACAGAAACATTTAAGTGATTTTATCCAAGATATTGAGAAAACCAATGAGCTTTATACTGATGTAAGTAAAGTTGATAGAGATAGATAATTATTGTAGTATAGATATAACCTGCATTTAGCATAAACACAAATTTTAGTGCACAAGTTGTGGAACCTTGAGTAGGGTAGTTAAGATGCACATGGTTGTACACCAGTGGAGACGCTAGATAGAATCCTTAGAGTTTAGTGTCATCTTCAACAAATTCCTTGATAAGTTGATTTTTGAAATTTGTGCAAGAATTAATTAAATGAATTAAATGATTTTTTATTATTAATGTTTAAAAAAAAACATAATGATTTTTACTATTTATAAAATGCTTAGTTTATGTGAAAAAATTATTGAAGGTTGTTACACCTACCACTAATTTGATCTAATCATAACTAATATGCTAATACTAAATGAGTGTTAGAGCCTTAACATAGCCCCTCTTTTAAAAAATGATTTTCGCTCAAAGCTTGTAATCGAGGGTGTTTCTTCATGAACTGGTCATTTCCCCATTTAGATTCTTCTAGAGGCATGTTATTGAACTTTATTAGGTACTCCATAGTGGTTATATTCCACAAAGATATAGAATTCATATCTATAAAAAAAATTGGTTCAAGAATCAACTTATTTTCTTCATCTAATTCTGGAAGTTATGTCTGCACTGACATAGTTTGTCCCAAAACCTTTTTTAGGCAAGATACATGAAAATAATTATGAATGTGAGAAGAATAAACATGTAACTCATACACCACTTGTCCAATCTTGTGAATAATCTTGTAGGCTCCATCAAATTTTGGAGCAATTTTTTTATTCTTAGTCTGTTTGAGAGTATATTTCTTATAAGATTGTAGTCTCAAAAATACCCAATCTCCCTCCTCAAATTTTCTTTCACTTCGATGTTGATTTTCTTGTTGCTTCATTCTGTTTTGTGTCATTTGAAGGCTTTCCTTAATAATTGACAAAGTTTCTTTAGTCTTTTCCATATGTGACTCTATTTCCTCCACTTTGAAAAGGTCCTGCAAAAAGTATGATATACTAGGAGATGCATATCCATAAAAGGCTTCAAATGGAAACATCTTAGTAGATGCATGATAGATATTATACCACCATTCTGATAGAGTCAACCACTTCACCTATTGAGATTGCTTGCCTAAAGAATAGCAACATAGATAACGCTCTAAACATTTGTTAACTATTTCTGTTTGACCATCTAATTGTGGATGATATGTTGAGCTTATAGCTAGTTTTGTTCCACTCATTTTCCATAATTCTTTCCAAAAATTTCCTATGAATTTCAAATATTTATTACTTACTATTACTTTAGGAAATCCATGAATTGTATGAATTTCCTTCATGCACACTTCCGCCACTTGAATTGTTGTATATGTACTTTGAATTCCACAAAACATTGCATATTTTTTAAGTCTATCCATGACCACAAAAATGGAATCCTTACCTTTTGATTTAAGTAAACATGTAATGAAATTCATTGATATCTCTTCCTATCTTTGATTAGGTATGTGTAAAAGTTGAAGTAACCCTAGAGTTTTTGATGTTTCTCCTTTATTTCTTTGGCAAACTTGACATTCTATTACAAATATTTTAATGTATTTCTTCATTGCTTCCTCAAAAAAATATTTTTTGATCCTTTGATATGTTTTAAGGAACTTTGAATCTCCTGCCATCAAAGATTCATGAGACTCCCTCAATATTTTTTACTTCAACTTTGATTGAGGGCAAACAAATATTCTACCCTTGTACCAAAGAATATTTATGTTCCACTCCCAATGTTCTATAGAGTTCATCCCTTCCTTTATACATTGTATTTTGTATCTCGTGCTATTGTCATTTTGTCATTCATGGAACCAACCAAACAATAATGGAAGATGTAATGGAATATGAACTTGAGGATTCTTCTATTATGGAAAGTGCATCTGCAACCACATTGTCCTCCCCATTTTTGTAGATTATTTCAAAATAAAACCCTTGTATTTTTTCTACCCATTTTTGTTTCTCTTCTTATGACAATATTTGATCCAAAAAGTACTTTAGGATATCATGGTCTGTCTTGACTTTAAAATTCCTTCCAATGAGATATTGTCGCCATTTTTTTATTGCATGTAAAATTCCTGCCATTTCTCTTTTATATGTAGATTTCATCAAGTATTTTCCCTTTAATTGTTTACTTTCAAAATCCAATGGT
>ML781505.1:322839-337819 GCA_009831015.1 Picea engelmannii
TTTGTAATTATGACGTGTTAAACCTTAAACTTCAAAAGGCTATTTGTTATTTTTTGTTAGTGTTTTTTGGGCAACATGATCCAATGTATAGATATCGACATATGTTATTTTCCTATTCTATCTTTACATAAAAACCTGACAAGTTCCCTCCCAAGATCTTTGTGCATAGATTCTATCTTCGCATAAAACTTGTCAATGATATGGACAAGACTCTCATTTCGTGGGTCAATTATGGCTCATAATGGATTATTATAGAAATGGAAAGGTTAGAGGCCAATGTATCATTTGTTTGTGAAGCCATCTGACTCGTATCTGAAGTTATCTGCCATCCTATACGAGTTGTTTTTCATATGAAATTATGTTTGCTTGTTCTTCGTGTTTACAACGCATTTACAAGTATTTACTCTCATGACTTCCCACTATCCATTCCCTTCCAGGTCAGTCGTCACATGATTAGACCTTTTAGAACAAATTTTATTGAATGCAAACATATGCATTGATCCTTGGAAGAAAACCTTCTACATGTTTGCGCTAACTAAGACTATGCCAATCGAATATAATAAATGTGGACTCCTATCATCCCGACCAACACCAACAAACAATAGACAAACAACAACCACACTGCATATATATTATTGATTCAATGATTGAAAAAGTCGATAGGTATTTCAGCCTGTGCATAAACGTATTAGAGAAGAATGCTAATCTCCCTGACTGTCAAATTTTTTGGAATCACTCTACAAAAAAAACCTTTACACAAGATTGTTTTTTGGCATCTGAGGCATTGGTAAAATTTTAGTACTTGGTTGTAGAGATGCCATACTTGTCACATATCTTCTTCTTGAATATCCTTTGACCCCTCCAAATCCGATGCTTCTAATGAATGGCCCAAAGTAAGGTTTCTGCTTTAATTAGATTATTTACAAGACTAACAACCAAAGGTAATTATGTAACCACAATAACCAATCAAACACCCACCTTTGAAAAAATGAGAAAACCACATAATTGTTGTAAATGTCAAGATCCAACATACATATTTCATCTCCTGATTCTGCTTTGCTAATATTTTCATGGCACAAAAAACTATGCCCCCAAGAAGACGACCAATACAAAGCATATCAAGGTGCTTGCTCTCGGCCTCCTCCTCCAATAACTAATACTATTGTAGTAAATAAGATTAATTATTATTATTGACGTAGAGGATACGTGATATGTGTAGCTTATCGCCGATATATTTATAACACATGGCATTAGCTTAGTTGGTTTCTGAATGCATTGAATAAACATTAAAAATGTTGTCCATTATTTCCATCTTCATGTTGCATCCCAAACGACCCTCTGTTAACGTACATTGTTGTCTATTCCATGCTTGAGTTAACCTCAGTCGACTCGATTGTAATGTGATGCGTTGCTAGTCTTTTTTCTTTGAAATTTTTCTTGAACAAAAAAATCAACGTTCAAATTGATCTTTTTCCTCAGATTTTTATTAGTTCTATTTTACGAGTGTTGGCATGTGCTTCAAGTGTTTTCTCATTACATTCTCATATAGAGTGTTGAAAAGTGGTCGAGTTGTCTTGAGAGAACTCATGCCATTCTCTCTGGTTTCTTATTAAAAAGAGAAACCTAACAGTTCGAATTCTACAAATAGGTTGACTGGACAATTTTAGGAGAGAGATAGGAAGTTGGTAAATTATCATTATTGGATTATTTCAGATGCCATTAATTTTATAGTACTCCTTGGAGCTCAGGCACTTGGACATTGTAATTTTAAAGACACTTGGCAATAATTAAGGTTTCCTTGTGACTTATAGTTAAGACCTATTTAAAGGCAGTTACTTATGGTGCAACACCATTAGAACTCCCTCCACATACACTAACAAATAAATTGCTTTACTATCCACAACTTAATCGTTTGGATTGAGTTATTTTTGCGGATTTGGTCTAGGTGTTTATTTATCAAACTATTAATGTTTAAGTAACGCAATATGATATTGAGAGAACCAATGAGCTTTACACCGATGTAAGTAAATTTGATAGAGATAGATAATTACTGTAGTATAGATATAACATGCGTTTGGCATAAACAAAAAATTTAGTGCGCAAGTTGCGCAACCTTGAGTAGGGTAGTTAAGACGCACATGGTTGTACACCAGTGGTGTCACTAGATAGAATCCTTAGAGTTTAGTGTCATCTTCAAGAAGTTCCTTGATAAGTTGATTTTTGAAATTTTTGCAAGTAATGAATTAAATTAATTAAATGATTATTGATTATTAATGTTTAAAATAAAATAAACATTATGATTATCATAATGATTTTTATTATTTATAAAGTACTTACTCTATTTGAACAATTTATTGAAGATTGTTACATATGGTATCAGAGCAGGGTTCTACTCTGCGACACATGACTTGTTATGACTTCCAATGCAAATTTTTAAATTAAGATGTAATACTAATATAAATTGAAATTATTTTATACATGTATCATCGTTAGAGGATGGATAATTAGTAGAATTCTGGGTGTGGGAGGAAGATGTATGCCTCCTCCAAGTACATCCACACCCTAGGGATCTGATCCAGAGGGAGAAGAGCATACTACCGAACATGATCATGATGTAGTGGGCGATGTTATGGGTATGCTGAGGTATTTTCAAAGGATGTCAGAGGCACCGATAAATTTCCTTGATCATGATGAGGGTATCGGATATACACCCAATGAGGGTTCGCAACGATCTCTTGTATCTAGTGGTAGTGTTCATAGAGAACTCGATAAGGTAAAAGTTCCCGAGTTCTGGGGTTCCATGTATGGATTAGTCGTCGAAGCTTGGCTGGAGAATATGGAAATGTGTTTGGCATTGCTTTATTATACCTCCAACATGAAGTTTCCCATGGCAGTCTTTCAGATGAAAGGGAGTGTGCTTATTTGGTGGAAGACACTCTTACCACAATTTAATATGGTCATTGAAGACATGTCTTGGGAATTGTTCGAGGAGAAATTTCAAGAGAGGTACCTATATGATGAGTTCATTGAGAGCCAACTCAATGAATTCAACACCTTATGATAGGGAAGTTGTACGATACATGAGTATGAGGCTATATTTATGGAGTTTATCATATATGCTCCACACCTGAACACTGGAAATTTAAAGGTGAATACGTTTGTTTTTTGTCTGAGCTGCAAAATTCATGCTAAGGTCAGAATCTTGATGCCTCAGAATTCACACAATGTACTACATAAATATTTTATCACTGAGGAGGAATTGAATAGCGGAGGTCAGGGTAGGAATCATTCCAGGAAGACATGAAAAACTCCACATAGAGTGCCACAACAACAAACACCTGTTAGAAATACTTCTCGGCACCGTGATACATATTGAGGACCTATATTTTCTACACCATGCAGACATGCTACCAATCCGAGGATTACATATAGAGAACCACCGCAGCAACAATTGCATCATCCTCAACAACAACAATAGTATATATATGTTCCATAGAACAGACCGGGACCTCAAAATCCTAGACCAATAGATTCTTCCTCTAGAACTAGGATCACCAGCCCTAAGAATGGATGTTGGAGTTGTGGAGAGCCCCATTATCAGAGATATTGTCCTATCAATAAAGAGAGGGCTACTGGATCAACAGGACAGACGAAAACATGGGACCTGGGCAAGGCCCATAAGATTTATGCAGCAATGAATAACCAACATGATGAGCATAAATCTACAGTGCTCGAGACTTCAGGTATCCTATCAGATCAACTGTTTAGTATTTTGATAGATCCATGAGCTACTGAGAGTTTCATTTCTAGTGCTGCACTCAAAAGAATTAAGGTGAATGTAGTCGAACAAGAAAAGTTTAGATATGTAGAATTGGCATATGAAGCCAAGAAAAAAGTTGGAGGAAAGGTTAAACATTGTAATATTAATTTGGGAGAATTCATCACAAATGTAACTCTTTTTGTCACAACCTTGGGATCCTACGACATTGTGATTGGAATGGATTGGCTAGAATCGTACAACGCGATACTTAACTGTAAGACAAAAAGATTAAGTTTAATTGATGATTTGGTACATAATAGAGTAATTGTAGGGAGAAACTAAGGAGTGTCACTAAGATTTATTGCTTCCCTACAATTGAAGAAAAATATGTGCAAGGGATGTAAGTTGTACGCCATTTTAGATCTTAACGAAAAGGGTGACATAGAAATATTGGAAGACTTTCTGGTAGTATCAGAGTTTGTTGATGTTTTTCCTAAGGAACTACCGAGTGTACCACCAAAAACGGAATTGGAATTTATTATAAATATAAAACCTCGAACATAAACAGTTGCAAGGATGCCATATCGAATGTTGACACCTTAATTGAAAGAGTTAAAGATGCAATTGAAAGAGTTATTAGATTTGGGACTTATACGTCCTAGTGTGTCACCGTGGGGTGCACCAGTAATTTTTGTAAAAAAGAAGGACTGGTCGTGGAGGCTTTGCATTGACTATCGTCAATTAAACAAAGACACAATCAAGAATCAATATATGTTACCGAGAATTGATGAATTATTTGATCAAATGAAGGGGGTGACAATATTTTCAAAGATTGATTTGAGATCAGGATATCACCCATTGAGGATCAAAGAGGAATACATTCCTAAAAAAATGTTTAAGACAAGATTTGGACATTACGGATTTATTGTATTACCATTTGGATTGAAAAATGCCCCTTGTGTATTCATGAGTTTAATGAATGGGGTATTCTGTGAGTAAATGGACAAGTTCGTACATGTAATTATAGAAAATATATTAATTTACTCTCGGACGAAAGAGGATCACAACAAACATATGAGATTAGTTTTTTAGTGCTTTTGATAAAACAAATTGTATGGAAAATTGTCAAAGTGTTTTTTTTATCAGACGAAGATTCACTATTTGGGACACATTATCTCTGGAGAAGGTATCACTGTGGATCCAACGAAGGTAGAGAATATTATGGAATGGAAAATACCAACGATCGTGCAAGAAGTATGTAGTTTTATAGGATTAGCAGGTTACTATAGATGCTTCGTCGAAGGATTTTCAAAAATAGCAAATCGAATTACGGAATTGCAAAAGAAGAATATGAAATTCGTATGGTCAGAGAAATGCACTGAAGAATTTCAGAAGATTAAGGAATTATTAATGAAAATACCGATATTGAAGGTCCTTAATATGGACAAGGAATTCATAGTTTGCATTGACGCATCCAAGGAAGGACTGGGTGGAGTACTAATGCAAGAAGTTCGAGTTATCGCATATAATTCAAGGAAACTAAAAATTCATGAAGAGAACTACACAACACATGATTTAGAATTATTAGCGTTTGTTTATTCCTTACAAGTTTTGAGACACTACCTTATTGGAAGGAAATTCGAATTGAAAACTGATCATAGTGGATTGCAACACATTTTTACACAGAGTGACTTGAACGCACGACAAAAACGTTGGTCAGAAATTTTAAGTGAGTATGATTTTGAAATCATGTACATTAAAGGAACAATTAACAGAGTAGCGGATGCGTTGAGTCAAAGACCACACATTTTCTCAGTAATACCATTAAAAATGAACCTTCGGGAAAATATTTTAGCATTACAGATTGATGACGACTGGTACAAGTAAAAGACAATATCAGACAAGATACCATGATGATACCTAGATATGAAGGTTATTCTTTGGACAATGACAGAGTATTAGGATATAATGGTAGAATTTATGTACCATGAAATGAAAAAATGAGAAATTTAATATTGAACGAAGCTCATTGAGCCATGTATATGGCCCATCCTGGAGTCACGAAAATGTAGGAAAATCTTAAACCTTTATTATTTTGGAAGGGAATGCAAACTAATATAGTTCACTATGTGGCGAGATGTGTTGAATGTTAGCAAGTGAAGGATGAACATAGACATTCAACGTGATTATTACAACCACATGTGATTCCTGAATCGAAATGGGAATTTATATCGATGAATTTTATTGTTGGATCGCCACTGATGACAATGAGACACAATTGTATCTTTGTTGTTGTCGACACTTTGACAAAAAGTGCACATTTTATTCCAGTTTGTATGGCATATCAAGCACCCGACATAGCTAGAATTTTTGTTAATGAAGTTGTAAGATTGCATGGTGTTCCGAGGAAGATAATATATGACCGAGGATCAATATTCACGAGACATTTTTGGACTAGTTTCTAAGAGGCTTTGGGCACACAATAAATTTTAGTACAACATATCACCTTGAAACCGATGGAGAAACGAAAAGAATGAATCAAATTCTAGAAGATATGTTTCGAATGTATGTGATGGATCAACATAAACGATGGGAAGAATTTTTTCCATTGGTAGAGTTTGCATATAATAACCGATACCAGAGTTCGATAAAGATGGCACCATTTGAGTTTCTATATGGACAACCGTATAGGACACCTTTGAGCTGGGATCGACTAGAAGATAGGGTCCTGGTGGGACCAGAAGTGATTCAGGAAATGGAAGATCAGATGTGAACCATAAAGAAAAGGATTAAGGAAGTGCAAGACCAATAAAAGAGTTATGCAGATGTGCATTGTATAGACCGTAGTTATGGGGTTGGTGATAAAGTGTTCTTCCAGGTGAAGCCGCATAAGAGTTCTATTAAGTTTGGAAAGGGTTCTAAAATTTCTCCAAGGTTTGTGGGACCTTTCAAAGTTGTAGAAAAGAAAGGACCCATGTCTTACCGACTAGTCTTACTTGATTCTTTGGGGCGTATGCACGAGGTGTTTCATGTTTCAGTTTTACGTCATTATATTTCAGATCTGTCACATGTTATTGACTTGAGTTAATTGCAGGTATCAGACGAGGGTGTTCCCATAATAGAGACAATCTGCATTCTGGACCATGGCACTCGACATATATGACATTGATTGGTCGATAAGGTCAAGGTCCAGTGGGACAACTATAGTCCACATTCTTCCACTTGAGAAGACACATATGAGATGCGTCAAGACTTTCCATATTTATTTTGAAAGCTTGATATATAGATTAATAGTTGCTACATTTATTATTTTCATTATTAGATTGTACAAACTTCAGTACGAAGTTTAAAACAAGAGGGGTTGTATGTAACATCCAGATTTCACTGAACACATTTTTATAACACTAAATTATTCTTTGAGGACACTTGCGTGCTAGTGATCCGGCTAAACATGGTACTTTATGATTATCTAATTTGGTTTATGAGTTAAAATTTATTCTATAATTGAGTATTGAAATTGATAGGTTATTAATATTGATGTATATTATTGACATGTATTATGACGAGGTTTCTTGAGTGTGCAAGAAACATGACATGGAGAGGATGCTAACGGCATTGAAAAAATTCCTTAGACTTTGAATTGAGTCGGGGAGTGGACTATTGAATTTAATTATGAGTACTTGATTTATTATGCATGTATTATGATGATGGTTTCAATTATGGATTTTATGTATAAGAGTTATTAATATTATTTTTGTCAGTGGTTGCAGGCATGGTGACGCTTGCTAATCTAACTCACATAAAGAGTAAAGGGGTCATACACATATATCAAATAGATTAGGGAGAGGTGTGGCAACGTCCCTGTCATAGGCTAATAACACTCCCGCTATGACTTGAACTGAAGGTTAACGATTACCTTGTTCCTGAGAGGTTCATGATGTCGTGAGGGAAGACTGAGATAGTCACTCACGAGGAATTCTGAGGGGCACACAATAAGGAATATTTCTTATTCCTCAGTAAGCCCTTAGTCTCACACAAGGTCAACAAGTGGAGTACTGACTCCAAGCATAAAAAAACTTCCAAACTAAGTCAAAGTGAACAATAGAAAGAATGGCGAGTGACAACTTGGAGCACGTCAATGCGTCTTGAAGGGCACGTCACATGAATAAAATTAATAAGTTAATAAAAATTTAGAAGACCTTAGAGAATAAAATGAATAATTAAAATTGATTAGAAAAGATAACATAAACTTTGTATTAATTTGTGAACCGAAATATAAAAAAATCTAAGTCTAAAATGGTTATGCCTAAATAAATTTATATTAAAGGGGTATAAGGAAAAATTAGACTAAATAAAATTATTAAAGGGAGAATAAAATATTATGACATGTGCACAATACATGCATGTAATTAATAAAAGGGAATTTTTATTAAATTAAAAGAAATTATTTCATGAGGAAATGTGGTTTCAACTTAGAGTTAGAGTCCTAAGTTAAACTAGACTCTAAATCCTAACTAAGAGAAGAGTACTAATCAAACTTCAACTGTAAATTAGTTAGGAGACAGAATAAAGGAGAAATTGGGGAATTAAGAGACAACTAGGAGAAAATCTAGGAACTAATTGGGGAGGTGAGGAAAAATTCAAAATTTATTTAATTAAAAAGAAATAAAACACGTGCAACTTGAGGGAAGAGTGACATGTGTTTAGGGCGAATAATCTCTAAAATGATTATTAAAAATTACCTATTATTGCATGAAAAGACAAGTGTCAATATAAAAATTCTTATAAAAAGAGAGGAGAGGAAGGAGTAAGGCACCCTATGGTTGGATGATTGAAATGTTGTCAAAATTTCTTATGACTAGTTTACTTGTGTGAGTTGGGTTGCAAGTCTTGTTAGGAGGTAGACACCTCTCCTTGCGAGGGAAATCTTGAGCTAGTTACGGATCTAAAATTATGTGTGTGGCCCCTATGCGGCTTGGGGGGATAAGGGGGAAGAAGATTACCCCTAGCATTGGCTGGGAGGTACCAGTGAAGTCCATTGATTAGAAAGAGAGAAGAGACATTGTGCAAAGCCAAGCCGAAGGATCAACATCACACAAAAATAATATTCTCGTTACGGTGTTTGAACAAATTAGCATTTCCATTGTTAAATTAGATTCATTATGGGTAACACTATTGATTCTTAATTTTGTTTAAAGTTTATACTGTATATTTTAATTGCAATGATCAATTTATTCTTGGGTTGATTGTTTTAATAGATTTTTAAGATATTCGATTTAGTTAGATCTCTATTAACTCCAATTATCTTGTTATATTGTCTTGTCTTGCTTTTGTGAGTGAATTTTTTTTCCAATTCCAAGCATCAACTGGAATTGCAATTAAAAACAAAATCCCAAAGGTGTTTCCTGTAGTGGTATCCATTTATGCTCTACTTGAATAGGTTACACACAACATTAGTTAAATGTGAAATCATGAATGAATTCCTCTGCTTTCTATTTTTTTTTTTTATTTCATGGTCATTCTGCACTCTCTATTGTGCTGAGGAGAACATTGAATCCAATAAAAATGAAGCCATGGATAACGATGAAATGAAAATGGAAAGCTTTATCAGTTCTAGTAGTGAAGATGATCCAGAATGGAGAATTATGGATTTGTAATTATGACGTGTTAAACCTTAAACTTCAAAGGGTTATTTGTTATTTAATATTGTTAGTGTTTTTTGGGCATCTTGATCATTATATAGATAGTGATATAGGTTATTTTCCTATTCTATCTTTACATAAAAACCAGACAGGTTCCCTCCCAAGATCTTTGCGCATAGATTCTGTCTTCGCATAAAACATGTCAATGATATGGACAAGCCTCTCATTTCGCGGGTCAATTATGTCTCATAATGGATTAATACATAAATGGAAAGGTTAGAGGCCAATGTATCATTTCTCTGTGAAGCCATCCGACTCATATATGAAGTTATATGTTGTCCTATACGAGTTGTTTTTCATATGAAATTGTGTTTTCTTGTTCTTCATGTTTACAACGCATTTAGAAGTTTCTACTCTGGTGACTTCCCACTATCACCAGATTATACCTTTCAGAATGAATTTTGTCGAATGAAAACATATGCATTGATCCCTGGAAGAAAACCTTCTACAGTTTGCACTAATTAAGACTACACCAATCAAATTTAATAAATGTGGACTCCTATCATCCTGACCCACACCAAGAAACAATCAACAGAGATAACTACACCGATTATATATTATTGATTCAATGATTGAAAAAGTCGATAGGTATTTGAGCCTGTGCATAAACGTATTAAAGAAGAATGCTAAACTCCCCGATTGTCAATTTTTTTGGAATCACTCTACAACATAAAACTTTGAGTAGGGTAGTTAAGACGCACATGGTTGTACACCAGTGGAGTCGCTAGATAGAATCCTTAGAGTTTAGTGTCATCTTCAACAAATTCCTTGATAAGTTGATTTTTGAAATTTGTGCAAGAATTAATTAAATGATTTTTTATTATTAATGTTTAAAAAAAAAACATAATGATTTTTACTATTTATAAAATGCTTAGTCTATGTGAAAAATTTATTGAAGGTTGTTACACCTACCACTAATTCAATCTAATCATAACTAATATGCTAATACTAAATGAGTGTTAGAGCCTTAACATAGTCCCTCTTTTAAAAAATGATTTTCCCTCAAAGCTTGTAATCGAGGGTGTTTCTTCATGAAGTCATTTCCCCATTTAGATTCTTCTAGAGGCATGTTATTGAACTTTATTAGGTACTCCATAGTGGTTCTATTCCACAAAGATATAGAATTCATATCTATAAAAAAAATTGGTTCAAGAATCAACTTATTTTCTTCATCTAATTCTGGAAGTTCTGTCTGCACTGACATAGTTTGTCCCAAAACCTTTTTTAGGCAAGATACATGAAAATAATTATGAATGTGAGAAGAATAAAAATGTAACTCATACACCACTTGTCCAATCTTGTGAATAATCTTGTAGGGTCCATAAAATTTTGGAGCAAATTTTTTATTCTTAGTCTGTTTGAGAGTATATTTCTTATAAGATTGTAGTCTCAAAAATACCCAATCTCCCTCCTCAAATTTTCTTTCACTTCGATGTTGATTTTCTTGTTGCTTCATTCTGTTTTGTGTCATTTGAAGGCTTTCCTTAATAATTGACAAAGTTTCTTTAGTCTTTTCCATATGTGACTCTATTTCCTCCACTTTGAAAAGGTCCTGCAAAAAGTATGATATACTAGGAGATGCATATCCATAAAAGGCTTCAAATGGAAACATCTTAGTAGATGCATGATAGATATTATACCACCATTCTGATAGAGTCAACCACTTCACCTATTGAGATTGCTTGCCTAAAGAATAGCAACATAGATAACGCTCTAAACATTTGTTAACTATTTCTGTTTGACCATCTAATTGTGGATGATATGTTGAGCTTATAGCTAGTTTTGTTCCACTCATTTTCCATAATTCTTTCCAAAAATTTCCTATGAATTTCAAATATTTATTACTTACTATTACTTTAGGAAATCCATGAATTGTATGAATTTCCTTCATGCACACTTCCGCCACTTGAATTGTTGTATATGTACTTTGAATTCCACAAAACATTGCATATTTTTTAAGTCTATCCATGACCACAAAAATGGAATCCTTACCTTTTGATTTAAGTAAACATGTAATGAAATTCATTGATATCTCTTCCTATCTTTGATTAGGTATGTGTAAAAGTTGAAGTAACCCTAGAGTTTTTGATGTTTCTCCTTTATTTCTTTGGCAAACTTGACATTCTATTACAAATATTTTAATGTATTTCTTCATTGCTTCCTCAAAAAAATATTTTTTGATCCTTTGATATGTTTTAAGGAACTTTGAATCTCCTGCCATCAAAGATTCATGAGACTCCCTCAATATTTTTTACTTCAACTTTGATTGAGGGCAAACAAATATTCTACCCTTGTACCAAAGAATATTTATGTTCCACTCCCAATGTTCTATAGAGTTCATCCCTTCCTTTATACATTGTATTTTGTATCTCGTGCTATTGTCATTTTGTCATTCATGGAACCAACCAAACAATAATGGAAGATGTAATGGAATATGAACTTGAGGATTCTTCTATTATGGAAAGTGCATCTGCAACCACATTGTCCTCCCCATTTTTGTAGATTATTTCAAAATAAAACCCTTGTATTTTTTCTACCCATTTTTGTTTCTCTTCTTATGACAATATTTGATCCAAAAAGTACTTTAGGATATCATGGTCTGTCTTGACTTTAAAATTCCTTCCAATGAGATATTGTCGCCATTTTTTTATTGCATGTAAAATTCCTGCCATTTCTCTTTTATATGTAGATTTCATCAAGTATTTTCCCTTTAATTGTTTACTTTCAAAATCCAATGGTCTCCCTTCTTGCATCAATACTGCTCCAATTCCTTGGCCAAATGCATCAAATTCGACTATGAATGTTTTACCAAAGTTAGTTGTTGCCAATATTGGTGCAGAAGGTATGACATCTTTTAAGAATGAGAATGCCAAGGTAGCCTCTTCGTTCCATAAAAATGATTTTTTCTTCAAGAGAGATGTGAGTGGGCCTACAATGTGTGCATAATTCTTAACAAATTTCCAATAATATCCTGTAAGACCCGAAAATCCTCTAATGAATTTTTCTTCGAGAGAGATGTGAGTGGGCCTCCAATGCATGCATAATTCTTAACAAATTTATGATAATATCATATAAGACCCAAAAATACTCTAAGTCTCTTGATGTTCTTAGGAATATTCCCTTTTGTAATAGCTTGGATCTTTTGAGGGTCCACCTTAAACCCTTCCCTTGAAACAATATGACCCAACTACTCCTTATTTCTCAAAAGAACATTTGGATCATTTTACATTCAATTGATTGTTCTCAATAACTTGTAGGACTTTATCCACATGTTTAATGTGGTATTCCCATGATTTTCTATATATAAGCATATCATCAATGAAAACCAACACAAACTTTCTAAGTTGGGGTTGAAATTTTTCATTCATAAGGCTTTGAAAAGTAGAAGGCGCATTAGTCAACCCAAAAGGCATGACCAAGAAATCATAGTGCCCATCATGAGTTCTAAAATATGTTTTGGGAATGTCTTATTTTCTTAATTTGATATGGTGGTATCTTGATTTAAGATGTAGCTTTGTAAAATATGCCACTCCATGAAGCTCATCAAATATCTCATCAACATTTGGGATATGGAATTTATCCTTTATGGTGATTTTGTTTAGATATCTATAATCATGACACAACCTCCAATAATTATCTTTTTTTATCACCATCACTATTGGAGTTGAAAATGAACTCTTGTTTGGTTGAATAATACCTGAATCCAACATGTCTTGTACCATTCTATCATTATACCCCTTTTTATTATGAGGATATCTATAAGGCATTTTATTAGGATGAGTACTTACATGTATTAGTTCAATTTAATGTTCATGATCCCTAGATGGATGCATCCCTTTAGGAATTTCTTGGAAGACTCTATGGTGTTTTTCCAAGATGAATTTTAACTCCTCTAGAATATTTTCATATTCCTTCTTTACTTCCATAGAATAAAGTCTAACCACAACTCCCCTACTACATTTTTTAGGAGATTTTACATTCTATTAGAGTTGATGACCTTATAAGGTGCATATTTTAACCCTTTGAGTTCATATTGAACTCCTTCCAATTCAAATCTCACGAATAATTCCTTATAATTTGTAGAAACTGTACCTAATGTTCTCAACCATTGAATCCCCCAAAAAAATATACACCTCTAATGGGAATGACATACATGGGGATTTCTAAGTTATATTCTCCCATACTAAGTTTAATGTTGTGTAATTTTCCTCCAAAATCAATATTGCCTCTATTGGAAACCAAAACTTGAAATTTGTCACTGGATACACAAAAAAATTGAGTCTCTACTAATTCTTAATCAATAAAGTTTTAGGTACTCCCCAAGTCAATAAGCACTATGAACCTTTTCTTCTTAATGTATCATGCAATATTAAGGGTTTGAGGTGCTAACAAACCTGCCAATGCATGAACATATATTTCACACCTCTCATTGTTGTTTATAATTTCTACATATTTTTCCTACTCTTTTAAGTTCACAATTTCTTCCTCATCATTTTGTATAGATGTGTCCATTTCCTCTTCATGATTATTCTCCAAGGTGAACAAATTTGTTTCTTGACATTCATGACCTTTTGACCATTTTTTATTACAACCAAAGCATATTCCTTTTTCTCTTCTTTCTTCCATTTCATTTGGTGACATTCAATTCGGTTGAGCTAGGGTTTCCCTATGAGCCGCAGATCTATCTATGCTTCCTACATATGTTCCCATGGTAGACTTGTGTGTAGCTCTATTCTTGGCTTGAATATGACGAGCAAATTGCATAGCCTCCATAATATTTTTAGGATGTTTTAAGAAAAGCTCATGTTTAATGTCTTCTTGTAATCCACCCATGTAATATTCAAAGGTATGTTCATCACTTATGTTATCCACCCTTTTGGCTAAAGCTTGAAATTTTGAGTTATAATTTTCAATATCACCTAAGTGCTTCATTCTTGTCAATTGACTAAAGTAGTCTTATTCATAAAATTTTCCATATTGTTCTTCTAAGTCTCTTGTAAATAAAATCCATGTATAATGATAAGAATCAGGATTCCTTTTGAGGATCTATTGATACCATTGATAAGGTTTTATATCAAAGTACAAGTTTCCTAAGGAAATCATTTTCTTATCATCCATAATATTATGCAATTCAAAGTATTTCTCTATTGGTTCACCCATGTAAAGACTTTTGTTCCATCAAACTTCTTTAATTCAACCTTGGGAAATTTGATACCTGTTATCCCCGATATCTAGGGATAACTAGGAGATCATGTCTCGAGGCCCACATAGCCCTAGACATGGAGTACCGAGAGCGGGATTGACTTGAGCATGGACCTAGAGGGCCCATATTTCTTCTTCTCAGCCAGACTTGTCCTGTCAGTAGTAGCGGTTTCTATCACCACCGACCTGGGCCTGCATCGGAGAGGACTCTTGCTCCATGAGGTAATTGGTCCGAGGTATCATGGTATGTGTCATATTTGATTGTTATAACCTTCTTATATATGCATTAGGTTCCTTTCATTTATGATGACTGCTT
>ML781505.1:356609-387448 GCA_009831015.1 Picea engelmannii
CGACCTCTGCTGAGATGAGGTTCTTCTGGCTTCCGCTATCAACAATAAAATGCAGCGGGGTCCCCTTCACCCACATCTGTGAATGAAAAAGGCGCTCCCCCTCTTCTGGATTTGTTGGTTCTTCTGGTTGAATTGTTGCGGTCACGACAATAGCAGTGGGGTCTGTGTCAATGATCTGTCTTTTACTAGTATTTTCATAATCAGATTATGAATCAGGGTTCGGCTCCTTGTCTTTGATCTCAGCCACCAATGACTGTTTTGAGTGACATTCATCCGTGTTGTGCCAGGGGATTTTGTGGAAATCGCACCATTTTCCAGTGTCCTTCTTTGTCTTCCCGTGACCCTTCTGATACCATTGATCCGGATTATTTTTGGCACGAAATGAGAGTGGAGATATAATAAAGAAATGCACAGAAATATTGTGTATATCCAGTAATATAATAGAAATATATCAGAGATGCAACCATAAACACATAGATACAATAATACATGATTTCTATTAATGAAAGAAATGTACAGAGACTGTAAAAATACAGAGTGAAAGACTCGCTAGAATGGTGGCAGCTTATCTCTGAGAAGAGATGTGACAGCTACTCGCATTCGCAAGAAGATGATTACAATGAGGCTCTGAAGGCATTTTTACAATAAACGAGAATGCCAAAAGTCCTATACATCCAAAAACCTAACCCTAGGAGATGAAGCGCCAAAAGTCATGTGGGCTCCGTTTGGGTAAGTGAGTACATCAACTTCCCGGGGTCGTAACTTTTGCATACGATCTCCGTTTTAGGCGTGTGATAGCTCGTTGGAAAGGTATCTTCGAGGAGATTCATTTTGGGGGCTTAATCATGCCTTTAGATATCATTGAGAACTTAGATCTAGAAAAACCTTCATTTAGTCCCTCAAAATGGCCCCGGAAGTTAAAACCTGCTAAAAATAGTAAATTGTCAAAATGGCCAGAATTTTTTTTAGAGCCCTTTGGAAAAGGGGGGTGGCCATCGATATCCACCTGGATCACTCACCCTCATTCATAAGGAAAAAAAATCCACGTTCCCGTCGCAATTCTGACGTATAGCCCTATGCAATGTCATCTACAAGCTCCTCACTAAGATCATTGCCACCCAACTTAAACCCATTCTTCCTTTCCTGATCTCTCAGGAAAAATCTAGTTATGTCAAGGGTAGACAAATCATGGACAACATGATCTTGGCCCATAAAGTTAACCACTCTCTTCACTCTACTAAAACTCCAGGTATGCTCCTAAAACTGGATCTTTCTAAAGCTTTTGACAAATTGAGTTGGAACTACTTAAGATCTTCCCTCTTAGTCTCTGGCTTTGACTCGGCTTGGGTCTCCTGGATAGTCAATATCACCTCCTCAACCTTGTTCTCCATTCTTATAAATGGCATCCCCTCCAAACCCTTCTCTCCTTCATGAGGCATAAGAAAAGGAGACCCATTCTCGCCTTTTCTCTTTATCATTTTGGCAGAAGGACTAAGCTGGACCCTTAAAGTAGCCATCAGGGACCACTCCCTCTCTGGCCTCATGCCCCATGGTATTTCTCCACCCATTTCACACAATCAATTCGTAGATGACATTATTCTTATGGGTTTGTCCATAGCCAGAGAATCCTTGCGGTTCATAACCATCATTGACCTCTTCTGCGAGGCTTCGGGAATGGAGGTGAATATACGTAAATCCCAAGTGTTCTTCTTTAACACTCCTATGGAAATCCAATGTCACCTCACACACCTCCTTGGATTTACACGCAACACCCTTCCCTCTGTGTACCTAGGAATCCCCCTCATAGATAACCCACTCGGAAATTCTTCCTGGGATTCCTTACTTTCCAGCTTAAAAAAAAGACTCTCTCTCTGGACCTTTCGCTCCGTCAATTTTCCTGGTCAACTCATATTACTCAAATCTGTCTTGCAAGCTCTCCCAGTCTACATCTTCTCAGCCTTGGTGGCCCCAAATCCCATTATTAATACTTTGAGAATGCTTCAAAGAATATTTTTGTGGTAGGGTAACAAAGAGGGGCGTAAGATGTCCCTGGTAAGTTGGAAAAAAGTCTATAGTCCGAAAAAGGATGGAGGACTCGGGCTCGGAGACCCTGCTATCCTCAACAAGGTCCTGAGTGCTAAAATATGGTGGAGTTGGCTAAAGCGACCACAAGAATTGTGGGCACAACTATGGAGGAATAAATACACCCCCACCTGGCCTAAAACAGAGCTCATCAGGTAGACTAGTCAAATCTCGGGATCACTAATCTGGAATGATGCCAGGACCAACCGTGACCTCATCACCGACCACTCATTCTGGGAGCTTCCGAACGGATCCTCAACTAACTTCTGGAGTGATTCATGGCAACAACTCCTCCCACTAAAAAATATTTAACTCTCAGCCACGTCATCCCCCATACAACTGCTGCAGGACTTCACAAAGTGAAAGACTATTTGAAGCCTTTTGATCTAGGGGAAATATGATGTACCTGGAAAACTTCACATGAGAACCTACACATTCCCCTACAACAAAACCTTCGTCCCCTGCAGGAACTTCTAGCTACAAGGGAAATTCCCAGTCAACAAGGCAAGGACATACTCAAATGAGGCCACTCCACCTTAGGAGCCTTCAACACTTCAAAATCCTACTACATAAAAGCGAGACATTAAATCCTGCCTCGAGAGGAAGTATGGGGAAAAATCTGGGATATGCAAATCTAGATGAAAATCAATACCTTTCTTTGGCTAATATCCCATGACAACATCCTCACCTAGGATAATCTTCGAAAAAGAGGCTTCATGGGTCCTTCCTGGTGTCATCTATGTGGTCAGGAGGAAGAAACACAAAATCACCTTCTGAATCTTTGTCCCTACAGTTCAAGCATCTGGGATCATAGCGCCAGTATCATGAGAACGTTGGATAGAAATCACAAAGGCTTAAAGGAAACCATTGAGGGCTAGATAAGCTCGACCTTTTAGTCACCCATCCTCAACATAATTTGACAGTTGCTTCCAGGTTTCATACTCTGGAACATTTGGAAAGAAAGGAATGGAAGAATCTTCAAATCAATCACCAGGATATGGCAGGAGGTATGGAACACAATTCAAACCAATATCAATAAAACTCTCTCGCTCCATCAGTGGATAGAGAAGGACCTCACTCCCCCTCCAAATGAGCTTCACATTCTCAAGGCATGGAAAATCAATTTCCCTCCCAACCCTAGAAGATCAATATCAGTTACAAGAAGAAATACAAGCCCCACCCACTGGAACACTTCACCCAAAGACTGGTTTAAACTCAACTTTGATGGAGCCTCCAAAGGGAACTCGGGTCCAACAGGCTATGGGGAGATTATCCAGAATGACAAAGGTGAAATACTCCATATTCTGGCAAGTAACATGGGACAAAATACCAACAATGGTGCGGAAATATGGAGCCTCCTCTGCAGACTACAAGTGGTAGAGGAGCAAGAGATCTTTCCTCTCATCGTGGAATGAGACTCACAAATTGTGATAAACCTCTTCACGCATTTTATCAATGTGGAAGACTCGGAGAAAATATCCCCAAGATGGAGGCTAATGAACAGAATTTGCATAATAAACTCAACTCTTCAGCATCGACGGGTAATCCTCCCATCACATGTCAGAAGAACGACCAATCAAGTGGCTGAGTGGTTAGCCAATATGGGTGTTGATTCGAAGGAAGGGGTCTTCTCCTACTCCCCTAGTGACATTCCCACACACCCTGTAGTCATCGCATGCAGGAACCTGGCTCACTACAAAGACCGACCCCCCGATGGGATGCCAACGTGACATGAAAGACGTAGCCTAGTTCAGGGCCACTTGGCCAAGCCACACGACAATAGTTGGCAGTCAAATGTCTCGTCCACCATTGCAAAATCGTTGGTATTCTTTCGCTCCGTCGTCACCTTTTCTCCCACACTTGAACCTTACAGTTCACATGAACCAAAGCCTGCAAATATTCATGGCACAGCTTGACGAGATCACCCGATCACCTCAGCACCAGCTAGTTGGGTTATAAACCCCATTGTCTACTTCATCGACTCATTTCTCTCATAGCGATATCCCCAGTGCTCATTCCATTCTCAGCTCTATTGTCTAGCTTCGATGCGTTTCCTCCTTTCGCATTTTGGATCCCTCTGGTGTATACCCTCCATTCTGGAGATCTCTAGTGCACACCCTCATGCCACGACCCAGGGGAAGATCAAGGTGTGGAGCTTCCTGGTACCAAGCTCGAGGAAGGAAACCACCCCCATCTGTTTAGTCATGTGAAGTCCCAAGCACACCGTGAGTTGTCCCCCCCCACGGTAATTTGGCTTCTCCCCCCACATCGGCCCCCATGGCTGCTCAGTCGCATGAAGAATTTTTTCCACCACCTCTCACCCACTTAGTCATCCCTCCTCCTCCTCCTCATTCTCCACCACTCGTTGATCCAGTAACCAGCCTCTCCCCCCTCTTGAATCCCTACGACTGTAGGGTCGAGTGATTTGATCTCTCAGGCAATTCGATTGGGTATGTGCCTCCTCCCCCCTTTCCCCCACGATGCCCCTCCTTTCCACCACCTCCCCCATCTCCCCCACGACGTCTCTTTGATTCCTCTTCCTCCTCTCCGCTCTCCCACTTCCATTCTCCTTTTCATAATAACAACATTGAGCATGCGGAACTCATGAACACTCCGAACAACATAAAAAAAGATATGGAGGACATCAAACCAGCCTTGCGAGAGGTGCAGACCAGGGAAGATGAACATTGGTGCCAAGTGGATAATGTGATGGCATTTCTTCAAGAAATTTGAACAACCATGGCGGACCAAGAGATAGGGAAAACACGGGTCTACGTCAGGACGCATTTCGGTCCAGGTTTCTAATGCCTCCCCATGCTCTTTTTTTCTTACTATCAATATTTTTCCCCTGAGTGGCATGGTAGATTTTATGCCCTCAGACACTTGACATCTGTTCCTTTGATAAATTTGGCCTTGCATGGCCATGTAGATAATTTTAATTGTATAGACTCAATTATGGACAACGATGGTTTCCTGAACGGACAACGTTACCTCCTTTTTGGACTCAAACACCTGGCAAAGGTGGTTTCCCAACATGGCACCACTGCTAGGAAGCCAGATAATTCCCAGACTTCTATATTTTTGACCAGGAATTAATACATAATCTAATTTACTAAAAAAAAAATCATGTTCTTGCGAATGCGGGTAGTGGTCACATCTCTTCTTAGAGATAAGTTGTCTCCATTCTAGCGAGTCTTTCACTTTGTACTTTTACAGTCTTTGTACCTTTTCACTCATTAATATAAAATTGTGTATTATTGTATCTATGTGTTTATGGTTGCATCCATGATACATTTATGTTATATTATTGGATATCCGATATATCTCTGTACATTGGTTTATTATATCTCCACTCTCATTTCATGCCGAAAATAATCCGGATCAGTGGTATCAGAGAAGGTTTCTCTTGATCATTTATTTTCCAGTGCATGTCCCCGATGACGTCCGAGTATAGCAAGTTGGGTATCAATATTGTCTCTCTTGAGTACAATCCCTCTCGCATGCCCAAGAAACCCTCCATGGACAAAGAAAAGAAAAACGACGGAGAAAACGATCCTATCAATCTATTGCTTGAGCAAGCTCTCACACGACAGAGGGATGAAATGATGGAGAATTTTTCCCACATCCTTCAATGCTTGCCGATAGAAACATGCACATCTTCATCAAACAACCACTTTGGAATCACTTCTCCTTTCAAGGTATAGGTTAATTTTGGTATTTATGTATTTGAAGGTCAGATAGATGCAAATTCCCTAGACAAATGGTTAAATATGTTAGAAGGTTATTTCTCTGTTCATAATTTTTTCGACAGGTAAAATATCAGCTTCGCACTCCTTAAAGATCTTCCCCATGTCAAACATTGGTGGGAAACTTACTGGGAGAAAATTTTCAGAGAGGAGTCTGGAATATATGGGGCCAAGCCCACTTGGGATTTTTTTGTGGATACGGTAAAGGAACAATATTACCCTGTTGGAAACTATGAGGACTAGTACATGAGATAGACAACACTGCGGCAAGAGAGGGGCCAAGAAGTCCTAGATTTCACCAATACCTTCCATACCTTGCGCACCAAGATAGGTATCAAAGACTGCGAATGACATTTGTTTATGAAATACTGTGGGGCTCTACACATATACATCCAAACTGAAATGGATTTTTGGGACATCTCATCACTTGGTGTTGCTTATCGATATGTTATTAAAATAGAGAAGAAATTTAAGCACCTGAACAAACGAGAGTTTGGGTCTACAAATCTACAACAACCAAAGTATGATAAAAAAAACCCTAACAAACAATCTCCCGAAAACCATCCCAAGCCACAAGAAAAGAAGGGTCATGGGAAGAAAAAGAAGGAAACCATAAAATGGTGCAATTTCCACAAAATCCCCTGACACAACATCGAGGAATGTCACTCAAAACAGTCATTGGTGGCCGAGATCAAATACAAGGATCCGAACCCTGATTTAGAATCTGATTCTGAAAATACTGGTAAAAGACAAATCATCGATGCAGACCCCACTGCTATTGTCGCAACCACAACAATTCAACTAGAAGAACCAACATATCCTAAAGAGGGGGAACACCTTTTTCATTCACAGATTTGGGTGAAGGAGACCCCGTTGCATTTTATTGTTGATAGCGGAAGATAGAAGAACCTCATATCAAAAGAGGTCGTCAAACAGTTGGGATTATCGACAACACCACACCCATAGCCATACAACATCGGGTGGCTTCGCCAGGGACACGATCCTCGTGTCAGCCAACAATGTCAATTGTCATATGACATCTTCTCCAGGGACGAGATTTTCATGTCAACCAACAGTGTCGATTTTCATACAACATCCATCCCTTCTAGGATGAGGTATTATGTGATGTTTCCCCACTAGAGGTCTGTGATGTTCTCTTGGGCCAACCATATATGTGGAAGCGCCATGTTGTTTATGAGTCTCGACCCTGCAGTGTCATTGTTTCTCTGGGGGGTCATCTCTACAAAATACCAGAGGTAGTTCCGACCACTATTCCACCTAAATAGTGCTGCATGTTATTATCTCATACTACAAAATTTAGCTTCTTCACAATCTATTCAAAAGGTGAACAGAAGGATACTACAACCACTACAACCTCGACCCAAGCACCTTCTATCCAACAGAAGTAGGTCGAAAAGATTACAAAAAAGTGTAAATATTCCTTCTACACACAGGCATTTTATATAGCCAGATTGGCTAAAAAGTTCCAACCCTTCCAGCCACATGTTTGTGACAACCTTCAACAAGCTAAGCAACACAACTTCTCCAACAAGGCAAGCAGCTCATCAAGATGAACATTCAACAAACGCTTTTCCCTCTCCCTCGGGCACTCAACACAATGGATATCATTGCTTCCTAAGAAGTGAGGATTGATCTAGGTGGATATCGATGGCCACCCACCTTTTCTAACTCGCTCAAAACATTTTTCTGGCAATTTTATCAATTTACTATTTTTAGCAGTTTTAACTTTCGGGGCCATTTTGAGGGCCTAAATGAAGGTTTTTCAGGATTAAGCTTCTGAATGATATTTGAAGGCATTAATGGGACCCCAAAATGAATCTCCTTGACGTTACCTTTCCAATGAGCTATCGTGTGCCCCAAACAGAGATTGTATGCCAAAGTTACGCCCCCGAGAAGTTGATACACCAAACTACCCAAAATGGGGTCCACAAAACTATTGGCTTTTCATCTTCCAGGGTTAGGGTTTTGGATTTTATTTATGATGAAAAGGCCTTTGGAGCCTCATTTTAAAATCATCTTCTTGCGAATGCAAGTAGCATACACATCTCTTCTCAAAGATAAGCCGCCTCCATTCTAGTGAGTCTTTCACTCTGTACTTTTATAGTCTTTGTACCTTTTTGCTCATTAATAGAAAATTGTGTATTACTATATCTCTGTGTTTATGGTTGCATCCATGATACATTTTTGTTATATTATTGGATATCCTATATATATGTGCATTTATTTATTATATCTCCACTCTCATTTCGTGCCGAAAATAATCTAGATCAGTGGTATCAGAGTAGGCTGCTCTTGATCGTTTTTTTTCAGTGCATGTCCCCAATGAGGTCCAAGTATAGAAAATTGGGTCTTGAGATTGTCTCTCTTGAATAAAATCACTCCTGCACGCCCAATAAACCCTCCATGGTGGAAGAAAATAAAAACGACAGAGAAAACGATCCTATCAATATTTTGCTTCAGCAATCTCTCACGGGACAGAGGGACGAAATGATGGAGAATTTTTCACACATCCTTCAATGTCTGCCGATAGCAACAAGCACATATTCATCAAACAACCACTTTGGAATCACTTCTCCTTTCAAGGTACAGGTTAATTTTTATATTCTCATATTTGAAGGTCAGATAGATGCAGAGTATATAGACAAATGGTTAAATCTATTAGAAGGTTATTTCTTTGTTCATTATTTTTCCAATAGGGAAAAGATCACCTTCACACTCCTTAAAGTTCTCCCCCATGTCAAACATTGGTGGGAAACTTACTGGGAGAAAAGTTCCATAGAGGAGTCTGGAATATATGGGGCCAAGCCCACTTGGGATTTTTTTTGTGATTGCGGTAAAGGAACAATATTACCTTGTTGGCAAATATGAGGACTAGTACATGAGATGGACCACACTACAGCAAGAGAGGGGCCAATCAGTTCTGGATTTCACCAATACCTTCCATACCTTGCGCACCAAGCTAGGTATCAAAGACTTTGAATGACATTTGTTTCTGAAATACCATGGGGCTCTACATAGATACATCCAAATTGAAATGGATTTTTTGGACGTCTCATCACTCAGTGCTGCTTATCGATATGTTGTTAAAATAGAGAAAAAATTTAAGCACCAAAAGAAATGAGAGTTTGGGTCTGAAAAACTGCAACAACTAAAGTATGATAAAGATGACCTTAAAAAATAATCTCCCGAAAATGAACCCAATCCATAGGAAAAGAAGGTTCACGAGAAGACAAAGAAGGACACCAGAAAATGGTTCGATTTCCACAAAATCCCCTGACACAACACCAAGGAATGTCACTTTATCATTTAAATATTCCTTCTTGATTTTGTCACTTCTCTTTATTATTTAAATAATCCACCTTGACTTTGTCACTTTACTTTATCATTTAAATAATGATTTCTTCTTTTAGGTCACTTTGAATTCTTTGAGCTTGGGGGCTTCAAGCCTTCATATGGGGGTCCTTCATCTTCGTAGGGCCATAACTCTCAAACCATGAGGAGTTATGTGATGTTCCACATACTATCAGAAATGGCATGACAAACACTATCCATATAGGATAGATTCACCAATAACTTCATTTATCTTCATCTCGTTATTCCACATACAAGCATAGGCTCTCTCAACCACAACTCAACCAGAAAGCGTCTTCCCGTGAGGGATTTCACCATAAGGGGACCACCATGGATTTCATCCATTTCTACTTCTTATTAATCATCAAAAGACAATAATGAGTCATCAAACTATGCATAATATATCAAAGAATCCATCTTCATCATGTATCAATGACAACTCATTGATCCATCTTTATCTATGCATATTGATCCATCTTCATCGATTGGTTTCCACTTGAAATCTATCATTCTCATAAAGGATAATACATATACATTGTTAATCAATCATCAATAAATCAAGATTATCAATCAATTAATCCATTGGCATCAATCAATCACTTGACATCAATTAATCACTCAATCATTTGACATCAAAATAATCAAACCATTGGCATCAATGACAACATGATCCAACAATTAGCGTCAATTGATGAAACATGTAGACCATAATCAAAGGAATAAGAAAACAAATCAATGGAACAACTTTTTGAAGAAGAAGCAGAAGATGAAGTAGAAGAGGAAGATGAAGAGAATCCAACAGAAACAGAATATCAAGTTCAACAAGTATCTCCAAAGACACCTAGAAAACGAGTACAAAAAAATCATCCTTCGGATCAGATTATTGGAAACAAATACGCAAGAGTTGAGACTAGAAGAAAAATCCATTCACCAGAACAAACACACCTAGCACGTTCAACAGAGCGATGATGGAATGAAAATGGAAAGATCAACAGTGAGGAGCAATAGTGATTGTTGGATCACCCATCCTGAATTCCTGATGACCATCAGATCTGAATACAGATAAGAGGAACGCGCAAAAGAGGAGAACAAATCTCAGACGTTGGATATGAGTGCGAGGACTGACTATCATTGGATCCAGAAGAAGGATCACAATCTTTAAGTACAAGATGAAGTGGGCTTACAAAGTCCCAAAAGCAGGAGGGTCATCCATCGTTGAGGAGTACACATGGTGAGGGATTAACATTTCGCTGACTGGAAAGTCAAATGAAGGCAGTGCTCTAACCTTCCAACTCGTGATATGAAAAATTGCGATAAGATCTGGATCGTTGATCCAAGAGGGACACGTGGAAATAGATCAGAGCATGACAAAGGTTTCGTTTCGGAGTTTCAAATACCGGGAGGTGGAGGATTCAAGGAAGAAACTCACGGCAAGAACTCGTGATATGTGAGATCATGAAAAGATCTGGACCGTCGAATCATGAAGATTGTGGACCGTTGATCTGACTCCATTTCGGAGTTTCAGATACCGGAAGTTGGAGGTGTCAAGGACACTCATGACAAGAATGATGAAATGAGAAATCACGAAGCACCTTTTGGCGCAGCCTATGGTCACTGTCAGTGGTCACGTGAGGGGAAGGAGCTAGAGGAGCTAAGCCATTTCAACGATCGCAACATGAAGAGTCGAGACTCTTCACCACAGGATTCTTGAATTTGTGAATTACGAAGCGCTTTGTGGATAAGTGCCAAGTCACCGCCATTTGTCATGTGAGAGGGAGGAGCTAGCAGAGCTAAGCCCCTTTTCGAAGATCGCAACATGAAGAGTCAGACTCTTCACCTCTGGATTGTTGAAATACGAAATGAGAAAACTCCTTTTTTTGTAGGCTGTGGTCACCGTCGGTGATCACATGAGAAGGTGGAGCTAAGCTCTTTTTTGGCGATCGCAACTTGGAGTGTCGAGACCCTTCGACATAGGATTGCCGAAATGTGAAATGTGAAAGGTATTATGATTAGGCCTATGGTCATAGCCAGTGGGAATATGGAGTAGGCGCGAGATCCATCATTGGTAATCCAACGGTGCAGGTTAATCAGGAATATGATAGAAGGGTCATCGTTTATTTTCATGATTAATAATTTCAGTTACAATTCAGTTAGAAAATTGAATCATGGTTCTTGATTGGTTGGTGATACAGTTGCTGAGAAGTTTTTGTCTTTGACCAAGGAGATTCGAGGTGTAACTGATGAGGTTGATGAGTATAAAAGGAAAGATGCAACGACTGTGTAAGGTGGGTTGTTCTAACTGAAACAATGAGATGAACTATAAGAAGGGTAAAATGAAAGAATGGAGAGCATGAGATAAAAATCAGAGATGAGTAACAGTCGTCGAACAGAGAGAAGCAAGAGCAGAATAGCAGAATAGCATGTAGCAGAGCAGAACTGCAGAATAGTTTTTGAACCAGAGAAGAATTGCAGAACAATGAAGAAGGGGTAAGAATTGAAATACCTGTATTGTTTGTTTGTCAATCAATTATGCATAATCAGGGAGGAAGGGTGGTGATAGGGAGGATTGTGGTCCTTTGATATTCAATTTGGTTCTTGAATATTGGAAGTTGTATCTTCCATCTAGTTGTGCCTAGAAAAACAGGGTGGCGGGGTGGTGTTCGGAAAACACAGAGTTTTCTATATACAATTTGGTGCTTGTATAAATCAAGTTGGTGTTGGAATATTTAGGGAGTTGGTGCTTCCTTCTAGTGGGTGCTAGAGAACCAAAGAGTTGGTTCTCTCAACAAGTTGGAGCTTGTAAAACAAAGGTAGTAGCCTCACTTTGAGTTGGTGCTCAAACATAAATGATGTACAGAACTTAAAAGACTGCCTATCGTTTCAAAGAAGAAGAGGTTTTCTCCCTTTATGGGTTTCCTCGTGAAAATGTGTCTCTGTGTATATCTTATGTGTGATTGATGCTCATTATTTATGTTGTTCATATGATGTATAATATTGATGGTCACTTGATGAAAGTTTAAAAATGGTTTAAGCACAGTAACAACTGATTCACCCCCCCTCTCAGTTGTCTTAGTAATTTCAACACTCTTATTTACAATTTAACCAAACTGTTTTGAAGAAGCCAGCAAGGATGAATTTTGGAATAAGGCCATGGATGAAGAATTGGATCAAATAGAGAAAAATGACACTTGGGAATTGGTTCCAAGACCAAAGAATAAGAATGTAATCAACACAAAATGGGTTTTCAGGAATAAATTAAATGAAGATAGACAAGTTACAAGGAACAAAGCTTGATTGGTATGTAAAGGATATGCACAGATTGAAGGAATCGACTTTGAAGAGACATGTTCCCCAGTTGCCAGAATGGAAGCAATCTGTTTGCTTTTAGCCTATGCATGTTCCAAAAATGTTTATATTAGATGGACGTAAAATCAACTTTTCTAAATGGGGAAGTGAAGAAGAAGTCTACATTGAACAACTAGAATGATTTCACTTGTCAGAGAACACAGATTATGTGTGTAAATTAAAGAAGGCCTTGTATGGTCTAAAACGGGCTCCTAGAGCATGGTACTCTAGACCGGATAAGTATCTGCAACAGGGAGGGTTTAGAAAAGGAAGTGCAGACAACAACCTCTACATCAAGGTAAGTCAAGGTAATATTTTATTAATTGGTATCAGAGCAGGCCTTCACTACAAGCCTTAACAAGCTTGAAGGAGATCCATAGACACACAAATGGATGATTAAGTTCCAATCCTTGATGAGGAAAACTATTCTACTTGGAGAATAGAGATGAGAATACATTTGAAGGAAATGGGAGCAGCTATTTGGAAGGCAACCATTGGTGGATCAGTTTCATTGAAGAACAAGTCAAAGTTTGCAGCTCAAAGGGAAGGAAAGAAGAATTATGCATTGGCTCTCAAGGCCATTCTTAGTGGACTCTCAAGCCCTATCAAAGAGAGCATGGCACAATGCACTTCCGCCAAGGATCTATGGATAAATATAGAGGAGACATATCATAGCAAGAAGGAGAAAGAAGATATTGAAGATCACATCATCAAGATCATTAAAGGTAAAGAATCTCCAAAACCCCTTGATTGTACTATTTCTAAATGTGATCTTGAAAACATTTCAAGTGAAGATAAAGAATCAAGTGATGATAGCACAAAGGAAGATCTTGAAGACAATTCAAATGAAGGCAAATAATTATGTGTTGATGTTGGCAAAAAGGAATATCATGAAGATATTTCAAATGAAGGTAAAGAACCTTAAAAAACCCTTGATTGCAATGATGAATTTTTCTCTACAAGTGAAGAAGAAGATCTAGAAACAGTTTGTGTAAAGTTTGATTGTAATTATCCCATGAAAAGAATAAAATAAAATCTATTAAAACTTCAAAAGGAAGTTGAACAAGGTTTATATAGATATAGAAGTGATCATTATTATATAGACTATAACTATCTTTCGAATAACACTACGAAGTTTCTTAGGAGGAGTCTAAGGCACATATTGAAATTAAAGGAAATGCTCAAGGAACAAGAAGAGAGCAATAAGACTCAATTAGAAGAAAAGGAAGAAGAGATCACAAGACTAAAGAATGGAAAAGAAGATATAAATGTAGATGATGAGATTAACAAAAGTTTTGAAACCATTGTCCATCTCAAGACCCAAATTGAAGAAGCAAAAAGAATAGAGGAACTATTGAAGAATCAAATAAATGAAAAGGAAGAGTCATGTTGTAAGTTAGAAGATGAAATTGTTGACCTTAGAAAGAAGGTAGAAAAGTCAAACAAATTCTTGAATAGGTCACGAATCTTGGATGAGATCTTGGAAAGTCAAAGATCACCCTGTGATAAATCAAGACTTGGATATAGAGAAGAAGATACACATGCTGAAGAAAGCACCTCAAAGAAGCATGAGGTAAGTCCATAAAAGAAGGAAGACAACATTGCAAAACAACATCTACATAAGGCAAAGAAATTTTCAAAAGAACAAAGCAAGGAAGACATCAATAAACTATTCTTGGGACACCAAAGCAAAGGCATGAAAGTATTTTTCATGAGCATTGCTATTCATGTAATGGATATGGTCACAAATATTTTGAATGTAGATATTATTAAAGGAGATATAATGGAAGATTTTATAACACCATGAGGTGTTGGAGATGTGATTAAGTAGGACACATTGATGTTCACTATAACACCATGAGATGCTACAACTGCAGTGGATTTGGCCACAAATCCCAGGATTGTTGGAACACAAGAAGAAATTCCATGATGAGGACTTCACATAGCATGTCTAGAAGAAGGAATGAAGTAGGAAAAGGAGACATATTTGAAAATATGGATGCTCAGAGCTCAAGTTCTGAGGAGCATGGACATCTACAGAAGTGGGTGAAGAAGACAGAGCAACCAGATCAGAATGAAAGAATGAAAGGGAGTTCAAGTGTGTTATCCACAGAGGCATACACAGGTGACAGTGGTATCAGTCACATACATACACAAGCTGACCTTGAATAGGTCGTGTACATACACAAGCTGATGTGCAGTAGAACACATATATGTGGTAAAGCCTTGGGAAAAAGACAATGCATATGGATTGCAGCTTGATGTGTTGGTATAACTTGGTGTTGCAGAGTCTAACATTGTTTATTACAGGTTCTGACACTATTTGTTGTAGGTTTTCATGGTTCTATGTTAGATCATGTAAGGTGACGATGTAAAATAAATCTTGGGTGCATGGCACTAACCCATGAGTATGGATTGATGTTGATCTATTGGGGTACATAGTTGGTACATATTTGAGTTCCATTGATATATCTTATGATGTATTATTGGAAGCATATGTTGGATGTCATGGTGCATGCATTTTGCATGTGGTTGGGCTACATATTGAGACATGTAGTTGGTGAGTTGAGTTGATAGTCATGTTGTACATCATTGGGGAGTCATAGCTTGTTGATGCATGGTTGATATACTTTCTTGGTGCAAGTGATGATGCATGATGGTACACTCATAGATGCACATGGTTGTCATAATTGGTAGATGCACATGGTTGGCATATTAGTAGATGCACATGGTTGTCATATTGGTAGATGCACATGTTGGCATATTGGTAGATGCACATGTTGGCATATGGTGGATACATTCCATGGATGATATTTGTTGGCGTACATGGTTAATGCACATGGATATTGTGCATGATATAATTGGTTGATATATTGTATATGATTCTCTATTTTCATGATTGACATATCTTTTGTTTCATGATGTATAGTATGGCACAAGTTTGATGCAGGAACAGGTCCAAGGATCACCATAGAGAGAGTGGTTGATCTATGATCCAATTGAAAATAGGGGGAGTCATTCTTCTTATGATTCTAGGAGGAAATTCTTATTAGATGCATACCTAGAAAAGATCTCTATACTTGAGGAAATATCACAGAGGCATAATTCCAAGGGGAGCGATGGTCATAGAGGGAGCATGAGCAATGTATTTTCAGCATTGCATCAGATTGATATCCCTTGTTCAAAAGGGGAGAGATTATTCATCGGCAACAAGATAGGGGGAGCATCCCCAAGGAGATTTCAAGCAAGGGGAGCATCCCCAAGAGGAGAATGGCCCTTTGCCATTGATGTCAAAGGGGGAGAGATAATCACATTGATGTGATTGATTTGAAGAGAGAGTCACATTTTTATGAGAGAGATAGTCAGATGGTTGTGATTGATGACTATTGATGTAGAGAATGCCTTGTCTACATGTTGACATCAATATTGGTATTGCCATCGATGCCAAAGGGGGATATTGTTGGATAATGTTTTCATTGATGCCAATGGTTTGATTATTTTGATGTCAAAGGATTGATGTCAAATGATTGAGTGATTAATTGATGTCAATGGATTGATTGATTGATTGATGATTGATGAAAAATGTATATGTATTATCCTTGATTAGAATGATAGATGTCAAGTGGAAACCAATTGATGAAAATGGATCAAGATGCATAGATAAAGATGGATCAATGAGTTGTCATTGATACATGATGAAGATGGATTATTTGATATATTATGCATAGTTTTATGACTCATTATTGTCTTGTCATGATTAATAAGAAGTACAAATGGATGAACTCCAAAGTGGTCCCCTTATGGTGAAAGCCCTCACAGGAAGATGCTTTGTGGTTGAGTTGTGGTTCAAAGAACCTATGCTTGTATGTGGAATAATGAGATTAAGATCAATGAAGTTATTGGTGAAACTATCCTAGATGGATAGTGCTTGTCATGCCATTTCCGGAAGTATGTGGAACATCACATAACTCTTCATGGTTTGAGAGTTATGGCCCTACGAAGATGAAGGACCCCCGTATGAAGGCTTGAAGCCCCCAAGGTCAAAGAAGTCAAAGTGACCTAAAAGAAGAAATCATTATTTAAATGATAAAGTAAAGTGATAAAGTCAAGGTGGATTATTTAAATAATAAAGAGAAGTGACAAAATCAAGAAGGAATATTTAAATGATAAAGTATTGGAGAAATTTCTATTTATGGAAAGTGGTTAACCCTAAAATAAGGAAAATAGGTTAAGTGACCTAGAAATGGGTTAAGTAACCTAGAAATGGGTTAAGTGACCTAGAGGACGAAAGTATAAATAAGATATCTATGGACTCTTGCAAAACATATTTTTTGTGGATCAATGGAGAGCTTCTTGTGAGAATATATTTTGGAGTATTGATGGTGAGCTTCTTGTGAGAGAATCTTTGGTGTGGATCTCTTGAGCATGATTGAAGATCTATTCTGAGAAAGAGAGCGTGAGGAAGATCTCATGGACGAATCAAATTTTCGGCAATATCGGAGATCTTGATGGAAAAAGTATCGGAGCTTCAAAAACCCTAGTTTATGAGGTATACACAAGCTGTAATGGGCCAGTGCACGTACATACGCGGGTTGTATGAGGACAGGGTGTGTACAGTGGATAAAATCATGGAGATTTGTGTTTGAGTTGATGACTGACAGTTGAAGACTGAAGCAGGTTCCAGATCTACATTCTATGGGCTCAGATCAGTCACTGAGACACTGGTATGGTTTCATTATTGTCTCAATGGATACTATTGCTTGAATTCTTAGGGAATTCTTGGTATAGTTTCTATGATGTGGTTTATATTGGTTGATGGAGTGAGCAACATTCTTATGATTCAGTATTGATATGATGGCTATAATATGTTGATTATGATTGAGTATCATTCATATTAATTGGTTGTGGAGCATGAATAAGCTATTGGAGAGATTGGATATGTTGTGACTAGCTGGTGGTCAGTTTGGACAATGAGAGATGAAAGAGAATGATAAATTGGTTGCAGAGGATTTGAGTTAATCTTGAAGGATAAACCCTAATAGCTCATAATGCATACACATGTTGTTGTATACATTGGTTGTGTACATATGCGGACTATAGTGAGCTAGGGTACGTACACATGCGGGTTGGACTACTGACAGGTCGCGTACCTGTTGTAGATTGATATCTCTTGAGGATTTTTGCCTCATCTCAGATGGTGTTGAGTGTGTAAGATGAGTCTTGCATTATAGAGCTGGTCCTCTTATAGAGTTTTACTCTATTCAGTTGTTGCTGAAAACCCCAAGGATTGTAGTCCGTAATAAAAAGAAAATTGTACATACATCTTGTGTTCTTTGTGTTCCTTGTGGTGATGACTTGTTGATGATATATTGTTGATATATCTTGTTGATATGTGTTCACATCTAAATGGTTATAAATGACAACAATGAGTAATGAGTAAAATTTTGAATGCTAACTAATGAGTTTTGTGTAAGAGGGAAGTTTTGGAAAAAGAGCCCCACACTCATTCACCCCCCNACCTTTTTCATTCACAAATGTGGGTGAAGGGGACCCCGCTGCATTTTATTGTTGATAGCAGAAGCCAGAAGAACCTCATCTCAACAGAGTTAATCAAACAGTTGGGATTGTCGACAACACCACACCCGTAGCCATACAACATCGGGTGGCTTCGCCAGGGACGAGATCTTCGTGTCACCCAACAGTTTCAATTGTCATACGACATCCATCCCTTCAAGGATGAGGTATTATGTGATGTTTTCCCACTAGATGTCTGTGATGTTCTCTTGGGCCAACCATATATGTGGAAGCGCCATGTTGTTTATGAGTCTCGACCCCACAGTGTAATTGCTTCTTTGGGGGGTCATATCTACAAAATACCAGAGTTAGTTCCAACCATTGTTCCACCTAAACAGTTCCACATGTTAGTATCTCATACTACAAAATTCAGCTTCTTCACAATTTGTTCAAAAGGTGAACATAAGGATACTGCAACCACTACAGCCTCGAACCAAGCACCTTCTATCCAAAAAAAGAAGGTCGAAAAGATTAAAACAAAGTGTAAATATTCCTTCTACACACAGGCATCTTATGTGGTTGGACTGGTTAAAAAGGTCCAACCCTTCCAGCCACATGTTCATGACAACCTTCAACAAGCTAAGCAATGCAACTTCTCCAACAAGGCAAGCAACTCATCAAGATGCAGATTCATCAAACGCTTTTCCCTCTCCCCAGGGAACTCAACACAATGGATACCATTGATTCATATGGAGGGAGGATTGATCCAGGTGGATATCGGCGGCCACCCACCTTTTCCAACTCACTCAAAACAGTTTTCTGGCAATTTTGGCAATTTACTAATTTTAGCAGTTTTAACTTCTGGGGCCATTTTGAGGGCCTAAATGAAGGTTTTTCGGGATCAAGTTTCTTAGTGATAGTCAAAGGCATGATTGAGCCCCAAAAATGAATATAATTTATGATACCTTTCCAACGAGCTATCGTACGCCCCAAACAGAGATCGTATGCCAAAGTTACGCCCCCGAGAATTTTATACACCAAAATACCCAAAACGGGGTCCACAAAACTATTGGATTTTCATCTTCCGGGGTTAGGGTTTTGGATTTTCTTTATGATAAAAATGCCTTTGGAGCCTCATTGTAAAATCATCTTCTTGCGAATGCGAGTAGTGGACACATCTCTTCTCAGAGATAAGTTGTCTCCATTCTAGTGAGTCTTTCACTCTGTACTTTTACAGTCTTTGTACATTTTCGCTCATTAATAAAAAATTGTGTATTATTGTATCTCTGTTTTTATGGTTGCATCCATGATTCATTTCTGTTATATTATTGGATATCCGATATATCTTTGTACATTGCTTCATTATATCTCCACTGTCATTTCGTGCCGAAAATAATCAGGATCAGTGGTATTAGAGCATCCTGCTCTTGATCATTTTTTTCAGTGCATGTCCCCGATGAGGTCCGAGTATAGAAAGTTGGGTCTCAATATTGTCTCTCTTGAAGACAATCTCTCTTTCACACCCAAGAAACCCTCCACGGCAGAAGAAAAGGAAAACGACGGAGCAGACGATCCTATCATTCTATTGCTTGAGCAAGCTCTCACGCGACAGTGGGACGAAATGATGGAGAATTTTCCCCACATCCTTCAATGCCTATTGATAGAAACAGAAACATCTTTATCAAAAAACAACTTTGGAAGCACTTCTCCTTTCAAGGTACATGTTAATTTTGATATTCACGTATTTGAAGGTCAGATAGATGTGGATTCCCTAGACAAATGGTTAAATATGTTAGAAGGTTATTTCTCTATTCATAATTTTTTCGATAGGGAAAATATCACCTCCGCACTCCTTAAAGATCTCCCCCATGTCAAACATTGGTGGGAAACTTACTGGGATCAAAGTTCCAAAGATGAGTCTGGAATATATGGGGTCGAGCCCACTTGGGATGTTTTTTTGGATGCGGTAAAGGAACAATATTACCCTGTTGGAAACTATGAGAGCCAGTACATGAGATGGACCACACTGTGGCAAGAGAGGGGCCAAGAAATTATGAAGTTCACCAATACCTTCCATGTCTTGTGCACCAAGCTAGGTATCAAAGAATCTGAATGACATTTTTTTTTGAAATACCGTGGGGCTCTACACAGATACATCCAAACTGAAATGGATTTTTTGGACATCTCATCACTCGGTGCTGCTTATCGATATGTTGTTAAAAGAAAGCATAAATTTAAGCACTAGAACAAATGGGAGTTTGGGTCTGCAAATATGCAACAACCAAAGTATGATAAAGATGACCCTAACAAACAGTCTCCCGAAAACTATCCCAAGCCACAGGAAAATAAGGGTCACAGGAAGACAAAGAAGGACACCAAAAAATGGTGCAATTTCCACAAAATCCCTTGACACAACACCGAGGAATGTCACTCAAAACAGCCATTGGTGGTCAAGATCAAAGACAAGGAGCTGAACCCTAATTCAGAATCTGATTATGAAAATACAAGTAAAAGACAAATCATCGACACATACCCCACTGCTATTGTCGCGATCACAACAATTCAACCAAAAGAACCAACAGATTCTGAAGAGGGGGAGCCCCTTTTTCATTCACGGATGTGGGTGAAGGGGACCCCGTTGCATTTTATTATTGATAGTGGAAGCCATAAGAACCTCATCTCAACAGAGGTCGTCAAACAGTTGGGATTGTCGAAAACACCACACCCGTAGCCATACAACATCAGTTGGCTTCGCCAGGGATGAGATCTTTGTGTCAACCAACAGTGTCGATTGTCATAAGACATCCATCCCTTCAAGGATGAGGTATTATATGATGTTTACCCACTGGATTTTTGTGATTTTCTCTTGGGCCAACCATATATGTGGAAGCGCCATGTTGTTTATGAGTCTCGACCCCGCAGTGTCATTGTTTTTCTGGGGGGTCATCTCTACAAAATACCAGAGGTAGTTCCAACCACTGTTCCACCTAAAAAATGCCGCATGCTAGTATCTCATACTAAAAAATTCAACTTCTTCACAATCTGTTCAAAAGGTGAACAAAAGGATACTGCAACCACTACAGCCTCAGCCCAAGCACCTTCTATCCAATAGAAGCAGGTTGACAAGATTACAACAAAGTGTAAAGATTCCTTCTACACACAACCATCTCATGTAGGTAGAATGGTTAAAAATTTCCAACCCTTCCAGCCACATGTTCGTGACAACCTTCAACAAGCTAAGAAACACAACTTCTCCATTAAGGCGAGCAACTCATTAAGATGCAGATTCAACAAACATTTTTCCCTCTCCCCTGAGCACTCAACGCAATGGATACCATTTCTTCCTAAGGAGGGAGGATTGATCCAGGTGGATATCGATGGCCACCCACCTTTTCCAACTCGTTCAAAACAGTTTTCTGGCAATTTTGGCAATTTACTATTTTTAGCAGTTTTAACTTCCAGGGCCATTTTGAGGGCCTAAATGAAGGTTTTTCAGGATCGAGCTTCTCAACTATAGTTGAAGGCATGATCGATTCCCCAAAATGAATCTCCTCAATGATACCTTTCCAACGAGCTATCATGCGCCCCAAACAAAGATTGTATGCCAAAGTTACGCCCCCGGGAAGTTGATACACCAAACTACCCAAAGCGGGGTCCACAAAACTATTGGATTTTCATCTTCCGGGGTTAGGGTTTTGGATTTTATTTATGATAAAAATTCCTTTGGAGCCTCATTGTAAAATCATCTTCTTGCGAATGCGAGTAGTAGACACATCTCTTCTCAGAGATAAGATGCCACCATTCTAGCGAGTCTTTCACTCTGTACTCTTACAGTCTTTGAACCTTTTCACTCATTGATAGAAAATTGTGTATTATTGTATCTTTTTGTTTATGGTTGCATCCTTGATACAGTTATGTTATATTATTGGATATATGAGATATCTCTATACATTGCTTTATTATATCTCCACTCTCATTTCGTGCTGAAAATAATCTAGATTAGAAAGTATAATGAACAATAACCTAAAAGTTTAAAAACGTACTTATATATTATTTATTAGGATCCTAAAAATTTCATAGTCTGAAACCTTTACAAAAAAAACTTCTAGCAAAAATGCCACAATAACTCATTTGAAATTGATTTTAGGACCAGTCACAAACCCTAAATTCCATAGGATGTAACTCATAAATTATAATGAACCAATATCTAAATTTTTTACCATATATACTTAGATATGTCTCCTTGTTATCCTCAAAGTTTCATTGTTTGAATCGTCTCAGAAAAAAAAAAAAAAAATTATAGAGAAAATTCCAAGATGTCTTGATTGAAGGAGAGAAACCCTAGGATCACATGCTCCGACACCAAATGTTATGAACCAAACTCCAAAAAATAGCCAAATAATAATCCACTTTGAGGGGGAAACCTACTTTTACAATATATGCAGTGCACAAGACATGATGAGATGCTTAAACAAATGAATCTCCTTTATTATAAATAGGAGATAAAGGAAGCATGATGTAACCTACCACTAAGTTGACCTAATCATAACGAATAAACTAATATAAATGAGTGTTAGGGCCTTAATATAGGGACTCATGGACCTTAACATCTCTTTTAGCCCTATTTTATATATCTTGTAAAATTAAATCAAAGAAAAATCATTAAAATTATAAAATAAGAAAATGTAATTCAATCATTACTTATACAAAAAAGTTAAAATTTGATGTTTTTATACTTTTGCGAAAATAATAAAAGGAAAATAAATTTTATTTCAAATGAAATACATTTATCAAATAACATTATTAAAATTGACTATTTAAGAAGTACAACATTAGCTAAATTTCATTAATAAAAGAAATGTTGAAATATTATCCAAATTTGTACCTCCATAAAAAATTGGCATCAACTACTTGGCCCTTGCCAACATTAGTAGAAGGGTTCCTGTCAAGCTTTGGCTCTCTAGAAAATCATTATCCCTCCCTTTTCCCCTCACCCCACTAATGACTATTTACTTTTCTTACTACAAAGGAGTTGTCAAAGCCTTGTGAGAATACCCCCATTGAGCTCTACCTCATCCAAATATGACCATCCCCCCCCTTTCACTCCCACTCCACTAACCACCCTTTACTTTTTTAGTGGGGACAAAGCTATTGTTGCCTTGCAAGGATAGCTTATTGAACTCTACCTTATTGGAAAGCAACCATCCCACTTTCATCATATGCCCCATTGTCCACCCTTTACATTTTCTTTAGGTATGGGATCATCGACAAGTGGAAGCCACCTAGCTCTACTCCCTCTCCTACCATTATCCCTCGCTTTCTACACCATCCTCCTATTGAGAAAGCAACAACTTCCCCTTTATTTTTCTCCTTGTCATGTAACGTGGGAAAATTTTTGGGGCCCCTCCTTTCCTTTTTTCTTTAAGGTCAAGAGAATCCAAGCTTTCATATCATAACTTGAAGAGAATTAGTATTTTATTTCTTTGAATAAAGTCCTCAATCATTTTCATGAATTCAACAATTTTTGGATGGGTCTCTCAGAGTTTGGAATGCTTTATTATTTCACTAATTTTCATTTTGATCAAGCCTTAAAGTGTTTCATAGCGTGTCAAAGTTCTCTTTCTTGTGAAATGTCACAATGGGATAAATTTTGAAATTTTTTTAAGGTTGAAAACGTCACAACATTGCAAAACTTCCAAAGTTGTGATATGTCACAACATGATCTGAAAATACCAAATGAGTTATGATACCAACTTGATATGAAATAACAACAAACTTTGATACCAATTTAGCCCAAAAATCCTTAGATGTCAATTAGTTCATAAATACACATAAACATCCAACCAGGTTTGGGAAATCGAAGATCAACTTGACTATTTGCAAAATATCATGTGAATGTCTTACTTATCCATAAACTTCAATAACTGATAAATATAACTTGCAACAATAATGAGTGCCAAAACATAGAGAAATAGACCGCTCTTATTAGTGATTAATTGCCAAATTACAATAAAATGGTCTTTACAAATGTCAAATTATGAATACACCCTTCAAGTTTGTACTCCAACCTAGAAACAAAGGTCACCATTAAAATCCTCGTGAAATTCTAGGAAGAATGAGTATAAACTCGACTATATTCTAAACAAGTGTCTAGAAAGCCCTTTTTGCACGTATAAAGAGACTACGAATCTCATACATGACAAACTGAGATAAGACTTTCATAAAAAAACACTTTTACACAAAAATAACATCACCATCATATTCCTCTCACAATTTTGAGAAAAATGAGTATAAACACCCTCTACCTTTCTCCAAGAACTCAATGGCACACAAAATGAGGAAAATATAGCATAGAAACACCTCTTGCATGTAAATCAAGAAAAATAAGAACTTGGTACGAACTTCCATGAAAAATTATCCAATATGGTACAAAAACCCATGTCTTGTTTTGGCCCAGAGCTAGGTTTAAGTAAGCTAAAATCGGCCTAACCGAGCCCCTTTATTCTCGGGTTGCATTGAAATAATATTAAATAATATTTGTTTGTTTGTTTTAACAAACCAACCATATGGCACAATGGTAGGAGGCATAAATCTAAGAATAAGGAATATTCTAACTATTCCCCTAGAGGTCAGGGGTTCTATTCCATTAGACTCCAACAAGTTATATCCTCCCTTAGCCATTATTGGCCAATCGAAGAGTGCCACATGGCACTCTCTAATTGGTCCACTTGTGTACAATCACTCCCTACATCAACATCCTTCCACCTCATCTGTCACCTTTACCTATATGAATCTCCCACTTTATTTCCACCTGTACCTATCACATCGTCGTCTAAAGGTCAGGGGTTCTATTCCATTCGACACTGACAAGTTATATTCTCCCTTAGCTATTATTGGCCAATCAAAGTGTTAGGGTCCTAACCCGCACATATGTAGAACAATATATTTGGATGTAATAAAGGTCAATATTAATAAGGCCTTGCAATAAAATAGAATAAGTCGAATGTAAGAAGACCTAATAGAAGCTTTCACTTCTAGAAGGATGTTTCTCTAGATGCTTCTTTTGATAGACATATTTACTATAAATAGGAGTCGAGGGTATGAGAACCCTAGCTTGGAGATTATTGTAATAGAGCTCTGCTCGATTGGAGGTTGCCCCCTCGAAGAGGCCTGTGAACATTTCTCTTAGAATCAAAGTGCTATTTTTGTTGTTATTCTTATATCATTTTAGTTTTATTGTGGTGATTATTTTGGTTATATTGTTGTTATTCTGCCATTTCTATCATTTTATTTATGTTCTACATACTTTTTATATCTGGTATATTACACGAAGAGTGCCACATGGCACTCTCTGATTGGTCCACCTTTGTGTAGTCTTTGCCTACATCAACATCCTACCACGTCATCTTCCACATGTAACTGTACGAATCTACCACGTGGATGCCACCTTTACCTGCCACGTCATCATATAGATGCCATGTCATCCTATGGATGACATGTGGCACTTTTTTATTGGTCCACATGGGGGTCTGAAAATTCCAAAAATGAGTGAAATGTGGTAGCCTCTCATGCTAGCACATCACCCAACTGATGTAATCTTGTGACCTATACATATAGGACACGTGGCACCCCCTTGATTTTTTCCTTGTTTTGACCAAACTTTGATCGACCATAACTTCTTCATATGAACTTCATTTGAGGATATTTTTGTGCTATTGGAAAGCTATCACCAAACTCTATGCAATGAAGTGGTTTTCAAAATCATTTGAGAAAGTCAAATTTTGGGCATTTTGGATCCTCTTGGATCACTTTTGAGCATTCCAGATCCTCCTGGATCACGACATCACAAAAGTTGTAAAGATGCGACAAGGTTTAAAAATTCAAAAAAATCATGGCCTTGCGGCAAAGAAGTAAAATTGATTTTGCACAACATATCACATAAGTTCAAAATTCAAAGTTTGTGATAAACAAAAGAAAATTTTAATGAATTTATCGCTCAATTTCGAAGTTCTCTACGATGCGACATATAGCATGTTTGCAAAATTGCAAATTTGGAGAGACTCTAATACATGAACACATGAATCTATTTCAAAACTTTCTCATTTGCAATACATCTCACCTCACAAAGAAAAGAGAAGCTAATCAACGTGAGAATTAAATTCTTCTAGGATGTGACACATCACACAAACTCAAGTTTTGGAGAAGTACAATAATAACATATTTTCACAACTAGAACATAGTTGTGATAGTCTGATAAGGTAGAAAGATACTTGTCGTACCTTTGGAAATTTTTTGAAGGCATGATACACCACATTAAAACAATATTTGAAAATTGAAAAAATCATGTCGATTTAATGTCAAATAGGTAAAAGGATATCACATGATATAAAAGGGATTCTATAGTGGTTTTATTTTCACTTTGCATTTTACCAAGAACCAAAGAAATAAAGGGTGATTTAAGCACAAGTGTCATCGTTATTAATTCATTGCTAGGATGACTAAAAGAGGAATGTCACATCAACCCAACCCCTGCTCACCTACTGCCATATGTTCACTACAACTAGGTACTAAGAATTGTATCACTTGATATGAAATTTATCACTCTCTTCGACAATCATTTACATTTCATTTTTTTTGTGTGTGTGATCACCTAACACTATGGGATATTCTACATACCTCCTTTCACATAAATTAATGATGAGAACAAAATTCCAAAACATCTCCTTGCAACATTCAACATAACATGCTTGATTTAAATCTTTTGGCAGGGAAACCCCTCTTAATTTATCATGGATGGAAGGGAGTTCACACATAAAATTTCATGGGTATTTAAGGTCCCAACTCTAGGATTTAAAGTCATAAATCCTTACCTTCAAATATTATGGGGACTGGCATACTATTGCTTTGAATATATATAGGTGAAACTCACATAAAGAATAGGGTACTTCGACACTCCAACACCTCATATTAAGAGGTAATTTTGTGACTTTCTCTCTCAAAGACTATTCTCATGGTCTTATTCTTGTCAACCTTTTGGTTATTAGTCTTGTTTGCTAATGAGCTACATTCTGTGGGTCTAGATTAATTCATTTTAAAATCTCATTTCCTTATCAATGCAAGGATTCCCACAATTAATATTTGAACTTAATCAATAGTGCGTGAAACATTTAATTCATAGCCCTTATTGATTATTATAGAGAATTCCTCATCCATAAATTCATAAAATAAATGGGAGGTGAAATTTTCCACAACGACCAAGGGATAGGGGCATTTGGGGCATCACTAAATCGCGTGACACCGAAATATATTGATCTTGAAAACCATTTCCCTGGAAGTTCATATTCTCTTTATTTTATTTCAGAGAATGGATTTAACCACAATGGGGATTTTATTTTGATTTCACTCCTAACCTCACTAATGTCTTCCAAAAGATAGAGAAAACGAAAAGAAGCAGTTATCAAAATGAGCCCAAACATATAAGAGTTAGCAGAACTCGAAGCAGATGTGGGAATCTCGGGACCATTTTATGCAGCATGGAAGTAGGCACCAAATACAAGTGGGGAGAGATGTACCAAATGTTTAAAGAAGAAACTTACCCAGAATTGTCTTTCCTTCTTGGGGAAGTCACTGGCGTATACATGTTGATCAAGAAATTAGGTATACAAAAGTTGCAGCCAAACCTATAGTGTATCCTTGCACTAAGGTCATATCATGGTTGATTAGTCAAGTAGACATAGAAAATAGGCTTGTCAGAGACACCGCAGGAAAATCCATTGCTTCCTTCCATCCATCAACCCTAGATATATTCTATAAATTTCCTCAACCTTTGGTTGATCTCAAAGAGGAATGGATCCTGCAATTCTCCCTGAATTATCATGATCTTCTTAAAAGTTGGTGGATCAATCAAAAGTATTTTAGATCCGAGAGGTCGGGTACCTACCCCATGAAACATTTGAGGACTCCATACAAGATCATAGTGGCATTAAAATAAGTAGATTGTATGATGAAAAAGATGCAACACCATTCGAGGAGTCATGAGTGTCATTAATCTACCAAGTCACCCAAACCAAGGAAACCTTTAATTGGGTTTCAATACTCTCACTATCAATGAATCAATATATTTCTAGAGCCAAGCATACAGCCTTGGGGATCCCACCAATATTCTACATTTCCTCACATTTATTGGACATTAACCATGTCATGAATAGATTTCCAAGACTAGTATGGCAATGGCAACCTAGTGAGGCACCTAATTACATTTATTTTCAAATTCTTTGGGACAAGTGCTTTATAATACATTAAGCCAAAATTTGTGAATATTTCCTAAGGGGGGGTCCCAAGGGGGGCTAGGATTGCCCCCCCTGGTTACAATGAGTGTTTGGGGCATCGCCCCGAATTTGTTTTTGGGCGGTTTTTGCTATTTTAGTGTTTTTCGCTATTTTTAGCAGTTTTCTAAATTAATCTTGGATTAAGGGATTAGGGTTTTGGTAGCTACATAATACATAAAATATTGTATATATTGTATTGAGAATTTTGAAATTAATACAATGAAGAGTTGAGAGGTGTGGCACCAAGGAAGGTTGGTTTTCTCCCAATTTAGGGTTTCCAACATAAATCTTTGTGTACTATGTGTATGAGTCATTGATTGATGTATGTTTTGCTTAAGAATATGTATGCATTGATTTAATTCACAGATTTAAAACTTATAGAAGTAAATTCAAGAAACCAATGAGATTGAAGATTAGTTATGTCACAGAAAAAGGGACATACATAAGAATTTTTGGAGCTACCAAGCCACCTCATATGCTACCTAATTTTATCCTCGATAAGCTTACTCTCTAGGAAGTAGGTTATAAAACATTTTTGAATGGATTTGGTGAATCTCTCTCAAGACAATAAGGCATTATATCCTCCCTTGCCTTTCCATATAGGAGCATACATGATAACATATGTAAAGGATGTAATCGCAATAACTGAAGCTCTGGTTGCTTTCCACTTCAATGAAGAAATGGTCCTTTAAATGTAGTTATTGTCCACTGCCATGCTTGCAAGTACACATGGTCATATCAGAATGAAGTCTAGCAATAAGAGGAGATATATAGGAGAGAGACATCATTAAATGAGGTGCCTTTCAGGATGGGCACTAGCAGTAGAGGATGAAAGGATAAGAAAAAGGAACAATTGTATAAAGAGAGGCTAGAGAGAGAAGATAAGGAGAAAGAAGTATCAACATTAGAAGAGGATAGGATTATAATGGAGAAACAAGTTGAAGTTTTGAGGCTGCAAAAAGAGGTGAAAATGTAATATAAATATGTTTTCTCCTCCCACTCAAAGACATGAGCTTACCTTGACTGATGATGGATGTGTTGAACGAACTAGAGTAAATCATTAGAGGTAAAGGGACTGAAATCAAGATAACTCCAAGGATATATAAGAAGGCCTTAAAAGAGCATATTGCAAACCATTTGAAAGAAAATAATTTGATTAATTCATTTCTTAGTATGTTCAAGAGGGTTGTGGGCCCCTTTCCCAAGGAATTAGTATCCTATGAAGTTGTCATTGAACAATTAAAATTTAGGTGCATCATAGGGATGTGTGGTCAACTTAATTGGATGAAAAAGCACACGGTCGATTATGACCTTAGTAAAAGACAAACTTGTGGTGTAGAATATTCTTTCAAAAGAAAAATAAAAGTAATAAACTAGGAAGCTAAAAATTTTATAACTAGCAAGAAGGAAATCCATGAAGTCACAAAATAGTTATGATATGAAAAGCTATAAAAGGGAACCAACTATCTATGTAAAGCTATTTTGACTGTTAATACTTTGTAAACTATTTTATAATTTTTAAATGAGAAGAAGCCCTTAATGCCAATTTTGAGGAGGAGCATTGGTGTCTAGTAATGTGTGTTGAGAACTACTTCTAGTGCTTATTTTTTTATTGGCATCACTTAAGATTGTACCTTTCTATTATATACTTTTATGTATGAAGATTACAATTCTTTCTTTGCTTTTCTAAAATGTTTTCTTTGGGATGAAGAATGTGAGGTTGTGGACAATAACACAATAACAAACGTTTATGCATTTCATGTGTGTGTGTGTGTGTGTGTGTTTCTACTATTTTCTTAGATAACTTCATGTTCTTGAAGTACAAACAAAAATATGTAGTTAATCTTGTATCCACTAGTCAATATATGCTCCTAGCAAGGATAGGTAGAATAATATTTCCTTTGCATATAGACTAAAAGCATTCTGCATTTTGCATTCGACCCTTCATTTCATATTTCAATAGTAACGGTTGTCGAGCCAAAATATGGATGGGTTACCTATTCCAAACAATGTGAGGTCTAATTAGGGCTTTGCATCGGGTAGAACCCATGTTGTTGAGCAGGGAAATTTTCCCTCAACAACACCTCCCCATTTCATGCCCACCCATTTACCTAATTTTTTTAAAAAGAAGTTAGTGTAAAGAATCTTTTTAAAAGTAGAAAAAATAAAACTCTCTCTCTCTCTCTCTCTCACACACACACACACCAAATCCACCCCTCGAAACCCCCTCCTTCCCACCCTTTCTCCCCTCCTTTCTCTCTCCTATTCTCTCCTTCCTATGTTTTTTTTATTGTTATTCTTACTTAATGTTGAAAAATAAAAATAAAAACATATAACAAAATAAAATTAAAAAACAAAAACAAAAACACACATAATAAAAATATATAAAGTTAAAAACCCCCACTTCCCCTTACCTTCCACCCTCTCCCTCACCTACATGCCCTTCTAAGAA
>ML781505.1:387548-406139 GCA_009831015.1 Picea engelmannii
ACCTTTTTCATTCACAAATGTGGGTGAAGGGGACCCCGCTGCATTTTATTGTTGATAGCAGAAGCCAGAAGAACCTCATCTCAACAGAGTTAATCAAACAGTTGGGATTGTCGACAACACCACACCCGTAGCCATACAACATCGGGTGGCTTCGCCAGGGACGAGATCTTCGTGTCACCCAACAGTTTCAATTGTCATACGACATCCATCCCTTCAAGGATGAGGTATTATGTGATGTTTTCCCACTAGATGTCTGTGATGTTCTCTTGGGCCAACCATATATGTGGAAGCGCCATGTTGTTTATGAGTCTCGACCCCACAGTGTAATTGCTTCTTTGGGGGGTCATATCTACAAAATACCAGAGTTAGTTCCAACCATTGTTCCACCTAAACAGTTCCACATGTTAGTATCTCATACTACAAAATTCAGCTTCTTCACAATTTGTTCAAAAGGTGAACATAAGGATACTGCAACCACTACAGCCTCGAACCAAGCACCTTCTATCCAAAAAAAGAAGGTCGAAAAGATTAAAACAAAGTGTAAATATTCCTTCTACACACAGGCATCTTATGTGGTTGGACTGGTTAAAAAGGTCCAACCCTTCCAGCCACATGTTCATGACAACCTTCAACAAGCTAAGCAATGCAACTTCTCCAACAAGGCAAGCAACTCATCAAGATGCAGATTCATCAAACGCTTTTCCCTCTCCCCAGGGAACTCAACACAATGGATACCATTGATTCATATGGAGGGAGGATTGATCCAGGTGGATATCGGCGGCCACCCACCTTTTCCAACTCACTCAAAACAGTTTTCTGGCAATTTTGGCAATTTACTAATTTTAGCAGTTTTAACTTCTGGGGCCATTTTGAGGGCCTAAATGAAGGTTTTTCGGGATCAAGTTTCTTAGTGATAGTCAAAGGCATGATTGAGCCCCAAAAATGAATATAATTTATGATACCTTTCCAACGAGCTATCGTACGCCCCAAACAGAGATCGTATGCCAAAGTTACGCCCCCGAGAATTTTATACACCAAAATACCCAAAACGGGGTCCACAAAACTATTGGATTTTCATCTTCCGGGGTTAGGGTTTTGGATTTTCTTTATGATAAAAATGCCTTTGGAGCCTCATTGTAAAATCATCTTCTTGCGAATGCGAGTAGTGGACACATCTCTTCTCAGAGATAAGTTGTCTCCATTCTAGTGAGTCTTTCACTCTGTACTTTTACAGTCTTTGTACATTTTCGCTCATTAATAAAAAATTGTGTATTATTGTATCTCTGTTTTTATGGTTGCATCCATGATTCATTTCTGTTATATTATTGGATATCCGATATATCTTTGTACATTGCTTCATTATATCTCCACTGTCATTTCGTGCCGAAAATAATCAGGATCAGTGGTATTAGAGCATCCTGCTCTTGATCATTTTTTTCAGTGCATGTCCCCGATGAGGTCCGAGTATAGAAAGTTGGGTCTCAATATTGTCTCTCTTGAAGACAATCTCTCTTTCACACCCAAGAAACCCTCCACGGCAGAAGAAAAGGAAAACGACGGAGCAGACGATCCTATCATTCTATTGCTTGAGCAAGCTCTCACGCGACAGTGGGACGAAATGATGGAGAATTTTCCCCACATCCTTCAATGCCTATTGATAGAAACAGAAACATCTTTATCAAAAAACAACTTTGGAAGCACTTCTCCTTTCAAGGTACATGTTAATTTTGATATTCACGTATTTGAAGGTCAGATAGATGTGGATTCCCTAGACAAATGGTTAAATATGTTAGAAGGTTATTTCTCTATTCATAATTTTTTCGATAGGGAAAATATCACCTCCGCACTCCTTAAAGATCTCCCCCATGTCAAACATTGGTGGGAAACTTACTGGGATCAAAGTTCCAAAGATGAGTCTGGAATATATGGGGTCGAGCCCACTTGGGATGTTTTTTTGGATGCGGTAAAGGAACAATATTACCCTGTTGGAAACTATGAGAGCCAGTACATGAGATGGACCACACTGTGGCAAGAGAGGGGCCAAGAAATTATGAAGTTCACCAATACCTTCCATGTCTTGTGCACCAAGCTAGGTATCAAAGAATCTGAATGACATTTTTTTTTGAAATACCGTGGGGCTCTACACAGATACATCCAAACTGAAATGGATTTTTTGGACATCTCATCACTCGGTGCTGCTTATCGATATGTTGTTAAAAGAAAGCATAAATTTAAGCACTAGAACAAATGGGAGTTTGGGTCTGCAAATATGCAACAACCAAAGTATGATAAAGATGACCCTAACAAACAGTCTCCCGAAAACTATCCCAAGCCACAGGAAAATAAGGGTCACAGGAAGACAAAGAAGGACACCAAAAAATGGTGCAATTTCCACAAAATCCCTTGACACAACACCGAGGAATGTCACTCAAAACAGCCATTGGTGGTCAAGATCAAAGACAAGGAGCTGAACCCTAATTCAGAATCTGATTATGAAAATACAAGTAAAAGACAAATCATCGACACATACCCCACTGCTATTGTCGCGATCACAACAATTCAACCAAAAGAACCAACAGATTCTGAAGAGGGGGAGCCCCTTTTTCATTCACGGATGTGGGTGAAGGGGACCCCGTTGCATTTTATTATTGATAGTGGAAGCCATAAGAACCTCATCTCAACAGAGGTCGTCAAACAGTTGGGATTGTCGAAAACACCACACCCGTAGCCATACAACATCAGTTGGCTTCGCCAGGGATGAGATCTTTGTGTCAACCAACAGTGTCGATTGTCATAAGACATCCATCCCTTCAAGGATGAGGTATTATATGATGTTTACCCACTGGATTTTTGTGATTTTCTCTTGGGCCAACCATATATGTGGAAGCGCCATGTTGTTTATGAGTCTCGACCCCGCAGTGTCATTGTTTTTCTGGGGGGTCATCTCTACAAAATACCAGAGGTAGTTCCAACCACTGTTCCACCTAAAAAATGCCGCATGCTAGTATCTCATACTAAAAAATTCAACTTCTTCACAATCTGTTCAAAAGGTGAACAAAAGGATACTGCAACCACTACAGCCTCAGCCCAAGCACCTTCTATCCAATAGAAGCAGGTTGACAAGATTACAACAAAGTGTAAAGATTCCTTCTACACACAACCATCTCATGTAGGTAGAATGGTTAAAAATTTCCAACCCTTCCAGCCACATGTTCGTGACAACCTTCAACAAGCTAAGAAACACAACTTCTCCATTAAGGCGAGCAACTCATTAAGATGCAGATTCAACAAACATTTTTCCCTCTCCCCTGAGCACTCAACGCAATGGATACCATTTCTTCCTAAGGAGGGAGGATTGATCCAGGTGGATATCGATGGCCACCCACCTTTTCCAACTCGTTCAAAACAGTTTTCTGGCAATTTTGGCAATTTACTATTTTTAGCAGTTTTAACTTCCAGGGCCATTTTGAGGGCCTAAATGAAGGTTTTTCAGGATCGAGCTTCTCAACTATAGTTGAAGGCATGATCGATTCCCCAAAATGAATCTCCTCAATGATACCTTTCCAACGAGCTATCATGCGCCCCAAACAAAGATTGTATGCCAAAGTTACGCCCCCGGGAAGTTGATACACCAAACTACCCAAAGCGGGGTCCACAAAACTATTGGATTTTCATCTTCCGGGGTTAGGGTTTTGGATTTTATTTATGATAAAAATTCCTTTGGAGCCTCATTGTAAAATCATCTTCTTGCGAATGCGAGTAGTAGACACATCTCTTCTCAGAGATAAGATGCCACCATTCTAGCGAGTCTTTCACTCTGTACTCTTACAGTCTTTGAACCTTTTCACTCATTGATAGAAAATTGTGTATTATTGTATCTTTTTGTTTATGGTTGCATCCTTGATACAGTTATGTTATATTATTGGATATATGAGATATCTCTATACATTGCTTTATTATATCTCCACTCTCATTTCGTGCTGAAAATAATCTAGATTAGAAAGTATAATGAACAATAACCTAAAAGTTTAAAAACGTACTTATATATTATTTATTAGGATCCTAAAAATTTCATAGTCTGAAACCTTTACAAAAAAAACTTCTAGCAAAAATGCCACAATAACTCATTTGAAATTGATTTTAGGACCAGTCACAAACCCTAAATTCCATAGGATGTAACTCATAAATTATAATGAACCAATATCTAAATTTTTTACCATATATACTTAGATATGTCTCCTTGTTATCCTCAAAGTTTCATTGTTTGAATCGTCTCAGAAAAAAAAAAAAAAAATTATAGAGAAAATTCCAAGATGTCTTGATTGAAGGAGAGAAACCCTAGGATCACATGCTCCGACACCAAATGTTATGAACCAAACTCCAAAAAATAGCCAAATAATAATCCACTTTGAGGGGGAAACCTACTTTTACAATATATGCAGTGCACAAGACATGATGAGATGCTTAAACAAATGAATCTCCTTTATTATAAATAGGAGATAAAGGAAGCATGATGTAACCTACCACTAAGTTGACCTAATCATAACGAATAAACTAATATAAATGAGTGTTAGGGCCTTAATATAGGGACTCATGGACCTTAACATCTCTTTTAGCCCTATTTTATATATCTTGTAAAATTAAATCAAAGAAAAATCATTAAAATTATAAAATAAGAAAATGTAATTCAATCATTACTTATACAAAAAAGTTAAAATTTGATGTTTTTATACTTTTGCGAAAATAATAAAAGGAAAATAAATTTTATTTCAAATGAAATACATTTATCAAATAACATTATTAAAATTGACTATTTAAGAAGTACAACATTAGCTAAATTTCATTAATAAAAGAAATGTTGAAATATTATCCAAATTTGTACCTCCATAAAAAATTGGCATCAACTACTTGGCCCTTGCCAACATTAGTAGAAGGGTTCCTGTCAAGCTTTGGCTCTCTAGAAAATCATTATCCCTCCCTTTTCCCCTCACCCCACTAATGACTATTTACTTTTCTTACTACAAAGGAGTTGTCAAAGCCTTGTGAGAATACCCCCATTGAGCTCTACCTCATCCAAATATGACCATCCCCCCCCTTTCACTCCCACTCCACTAACCACCCTTTACTTTTTTAGTGGGGACAAAGCTATTGTTGCCTTGCAAGGATAGCTTATTGAACTCTACCTTATTGGAAAGCAACCATCCCACTTTCATCATATGCCCCATTGTCCACCCTTTACATTTTCTTTAGGTATGGGATCATCGACAAGTGGAAGCCACCTAGCTCTACTCCCTCTCCTACCATTATCCCTCGCTTTCTACACCATCCTCCTATTGAGAAAGCAACAACTTCCCCTTTATTTTTCTCCTTGTCATGTAACGTGGGAAAATTTTTGGGGCCCCTCCTTTCCTTTTTTCTTTAAGGTCAAGAGAATCCAAGCTTTCATATCATAACTTGAAGAGAATTAGTATTTTATTTCTTTGAATAAAGTCCTCAATCATTTTCATGAATTCAACAATTTTTGGATGGGTCTCTCAGAGTTTGGAATGCTTTATTATTTCACTAATTTTCATTTTGATCAAGCCTTAAAGTGTTTCATAGCGTGTCAAAGTTCTCTTTCTTGTGAAATGTCACAATGGGATAAATTTTGAAATTTTTTTAAGGTTGAAAACGTCACAACATTGCAAAACTTCCAAAGTTGTGATATGTCACAACATGATCTGAAAATACCAAATGAGTTATGATACCAACTTGATATGAAATAACAACAAACTTTGATACCAATTTAGCCCAAAAATCCTTAGATGTCAATTAGTTCATAAATACACATAAACATCCAACCAGGTTTGGGAAATCGAAGATCAACTTGACTATTTGCAAAATATCATGTGAATGTCTTACTTATCCATAAACTTCAATAACTGATAAATATAACTTGCAACAATAATGAGTGCCAAAACATAGAGAAATAGACCGCTCTTATTAGTGATTAATTGCCAAATTACAATAAAATGGTCTTTACAAATGTCAAATTATGAATACACCCTTCAAGTTTGTACTCCAACCTAGAAACAAAGGTCACCATTAAAATCCTCGTGAAATTCTAGGAAGAATGAGTATAAACTCGACTATATTCTAAACAAGTGTCTAGAAAGCCCTTTTTGCACGTATAAAGAGACTACGAATCTCATACATGACAAACTGAGATAAGACTTTCATAAAAAAACACTTTTACACAAAAATAACATCACCATCATATTCCTCTCACAATTTTGAGAAAAATGAGTATAAACACCCTCTACCTTTCTCCAAGAACTCAATGGCACACAAAATGAGGAAAATATAGCATAGAAACACCTCTTGCATGTAAATCAAGAAAAATAAGAACTTGGTACGAACTTCCATGAAAAATTATCCAATATGGTACAAAAACCCATGTCTTGTTTTGGCCCAGAGCTAGGTTTAAGTAAGCTAAAATCGGCCTAACCGAGCCCCTTTATTCTCGGGTTGCATTGAAATAATATTAAATAATATTTGTTTGTTTGTTTTAACAAACCAACCATATGGCACAATGGTAGGAGGCATAAATCTAAGAATAAGGAATATTCTAACTATTCCCCTAGAGGTCAGGGGTTCTATTCCATTAGACTCCAACAAGTTATATCCTCCCTTAGCCATTATTGGCCAATCGAAGAGTGCCACATGGCACTCTCTAATTGGTCCACTTGTGTACAATCACTCCCTACATCAACATCCTTCCACCTCATCTGTCACCTTTACCTATATGAATCTCCCACTTTATTTCCACCTGTACCTATCACATCGTCGTCTAAAGGTCAGGGGTTCTATTCCATTCGACACTGACAAGTTATATTCTCCCTTAGCTATTATTGGCCAATCAAAGTGTTAGGGTCCTAACCCGCACATATGTAGAACAATATATTTGGATGTAATAAAGGTCAATATTAATAAGGCCTTGCAATAAAATAGAATAAGTCGAATGTAAGAAGACCTAATAGAAGCTTTCACTTCTAGAAGGATGTTTCTCTAGATGCTTCTTTTGATAGACATATTTACTATAAATAGGAGTCGAGGGTATGAGAACCCTAGCTTGGAGATTATTGTAATAGAGCTCTGCTCGATTGGAGGTTGCCCCCTCGAAGAGGCCTGTGAACATTTCTCTTAGAATCAAAGTGCTATTTTTGTTGTTATTCTTATATCATTTTAGTTTTATTGTGGTGATTATTTTGGTTATATTGTTGTTATTCTGCCATTTCTATCATTTTATTTATGTTCTACATACTTTTTATATCTGGTATATTACACGAAGAGTGCCACATGGCACTCTCTGATTGGTCCACCTTTGTGTAGTCTTTGCCTACATCAACATCCTACCACGTCATCTTCCACATGTAACTGTACGAATCTACCACGTGGATGCCACCTTTACCTGCCACGTCATCATATAGATGCCATGTCATCCTATGGATGACATGTGGCACTTTTTTATTGGTCCACATGGGGGTCTGAAAATTCCAAAAATGAGTGAAATGTGGTAGCCTCTCATGCTAGCACATCACCCAACTGATGTAATCTTGTGACCTATACATATAGGACACGTGGCACCCCCTTGATTTTTTCCTTGTTTTGACCAAACTTTGATCGACCATAACTTCTTCATATGAACTTCATTTGAGGATATTTTTGTGCTATTGGAAAGCTATCACCAAACTCTATGCAATGAAGTGGTTTTCAAAATCATTTGAGAAAGTCAAATTTTGGGCATTTTGGATCCTCTTGGATCACTTTTGAGCATTCCAGATCCTCCTGGATCACGACATCACAAAAGTTGTAAAGATGCGACAAGGTTTAAAAATTCAAAAAAATCATGGCCTTGCGGCAAAGAAGTAAAATTGATTTTGCACAACATATCACATAAGTTCAAAATTCAAAGTTTGTGATAAACAAAAGAAAATTTTAATGAATTTATCGCTCAATTTCGAAGTTCTCTACGATGCGACATATAGCATGTTTGCAAAATTGCAAATTTGGAGAGACTCTAATACATGAACACATGAATCTATTTCAAAACTTTCTCATTTGCAATACATCTCACCTCACAAAGAAAAGAGAAGCTAATCAACGTGAGAATTAAATTCTTCTAGGATGTGACACATCACACAAACTCAAGTTTTGGAGAAGTACAATAATAACATATTTTCACAACTAGAACATAGTTGTGATAGTCTGATAAGGTAGAAAGATACTTGTCGTACCTTTGGAAATTTTTTGAAGGCATGATACACCACATTAAAACAATATTTGAAAATTGAAAAAATCATGTCGATTTAATGTCAAATAGGTAAAAGGATATCACATGATATAAAAGGGATTCTATAGTGGTTTTATTTTCACTTTGCATTTTACCAAGAACCAAAGAAATAAAGGGTGATTTAAGCACAAGTGTCATCGTTATTAATTCATTGCTAGGATGACTAAAAGAGGAATGTCACATCAACCCAACCCCTGCTCACCTACTGCCATATGTTCACTACAACTAGGTACTAAGAATTGTATCACTTGATATGAAATTTATCACTCTCTTCGACAATCATTTACATTTCATTTTTTTTGTGTGTGTGATCACCTAACACTATGGGATATTCTACATACCTCCTTTCACATAAATTAATGATGAGAACAAAATTCCAAAACATCTCCTTGCAACATTCAACATAACATGCTTGATTTAAATCTTTTGGCAGGGAAACCCCTCTTAATTTATCATGGATGGAAGGGAGTTCACACATAAAATTTCATGGGTATTTAAGGTCCCAACTCTAGGATTTAAAGTCATAAATCCTTACCTTCAAATATTATGGGGACTGGCATACTATTGCTTTGAATATATATAGGTGAAACTCACATAAAGAATAGGGTACTTCGACACTCCAACACCTCATATTAAGAGGTAATTTTGTGACTTTCTCTCTCAAAGACTATTCTCATGGTCTTATTCTTGTCAACCTTTTGGTTATTAGTCTTGTTTGCTAATGAGCTACATTCTGTGGGTCTAGATTAATTCATTTTAAAATCTCATTTCCTTATCAATGCAAGGATTCCCACAATTAATATTTGAACTTAATCAATAGTGCGTGAAACATTTAATTCATAGCCCTTATTGATTATTATAGAGAATTCCTCATCCATAAATTCATAAAATAAATGGGAGGTGAAATTTTCCACAACGACCAAGGGATAGGGGCATTTGGGGCATCACTAAATCGCGTGACACCGAAATATATTGATCTTGAAAACCATTTCCCTGGAAGTTCATATTCTCTTTATTTTATTTCAGAGAATGGATTTAACCACAATGGGGATTTTATTTTGATTTCACTCCTAACCTCACTAATGTCTTCCAAAAGATAGAGAAAACGAAAAGAAGCAGTTATCAAAATGAGCCCAAACATATAAGAGTTAGCAGAACTCGAAGCAGATGTGGGAATCTCGGGACCATTTTATGCAGCATGGAAGTAGGCACCAAATACAAGTGGGGAGAGATGTACCAAATGTTTAAAGAAGAAACTTACCCAGAATTGTCTTTCCTTCTTGGGGAAGTCACTGGCGTATACATGTTGATCAAGAAATTAGGTATACAAAAGTTGCAGCCAAACCTATAGTGTATCCTTGCACTAAGGTCATATCATGGTTGATTAGTCAAGTAGACATAGAAAATAGGCTTGTCAGAGACACCGCAGGAAAATCCATTGCTTCCTTCCATCCATCAACCCTAGATATATTCTATAAATTTCCTCAACCTTTGGTTGATCTCAAAGAGGAATGGATCCTGCAATTCTCCCTGAATTATCATGATCTTCTTAAAAGTTGGTGGATCAATCAAAAGTATTTTAGATCCGAGAGGTCGGGTACCTACCCCATGAAACATTTGAGGACTCCATACAAGATCATAGTGGCATTAAAATAAGTAGATTGTATGATGAAAAAGATGCAACACCATTCGAGGAGTCATGAGTGTCATTAATCTACCAAGTCACCCAAACCAAGGAAACCTTTAATTGGGTTTCAATACTCTCACTATCAATGAATCAATATATTTCTAGAGCCAAGCATACAGCCTTGGGGATCCCACCAATATTCTACATTTCCTCACATTTATTGGACATTAACCATGTCATGAATAGATTTCCAAGACTAGTATGGCAATGGCAACCTAGTGAGGCACCTAATTACATTTATTTTCAAATTCTTTGGGACAAGTGCTTTATAATACATTAAGCCAAAATTTGTGAATATTTCCTAAGGGGGGGTCCCAAGGGGGGCTAGGATTGCCCCCCCTGGTTACAATGAGTGTTTGGGGCATCGCCCCGAATTTGTTTTTGGGCGGTTTTTGCTATTTTAGTGTTTTTCGCTATTTTTAGCAGTTTTCTAAATTAATCTTGGATTAAGGGATTAGGGTTTTGGTAGCTACATAATACATAAAATATTGTATATATTGTATTGAGAATTTTGAAATTAATACAATGAAGAGTTGAGAGGTGTGGCACCAAGGAAGGTTGGTTTTCTCCCAATTTAGGGTTTCCAACATAAATCTTTGTGTACTATGTGTATGAGTCATTGATTGATGTATGTTTTGCTTAAGAATATGTATGCATTGATTTAATTCACAGATTTAAAACTTATAGAAGTAAATTCAAGAAACCAATGAGATTGAAGATTAGTTATGTCACAGAAAAAGGGACATACATAAGAATTTTTGGAGCTACCAAGCCACCTCATATGCTACCTAATTTTATCCTCGATAAGCTTACTCTCTAGGAAGTAGGTTATAAAACATTTTTGAATGGATTTGGTGAATCTCTCTCAAGACAATAAGGCATTATATCCTCCCTTGCCTTTCCATATAGGAGCATACATGATAACATATGTAAAGGATGTAATCGCAATAACTGAAGCTCTGGTTGCTTTCCACTTCAATGAAGAAATGGTCCTTTAAATGTAGTTATTGTCCACTGCCATGCTTGCAAGTACACATGGTCATATCAGAATGAAGTCTAGCAATAAGAGGAGATATATAGGAGAGAGACATCATTAAATGAGGTGCCTTTCAGGATGGGCACTAGCAGTAGAGGATGAAAGGATAAGAAAAAGGAACAATTGTATAAAGAGAGGCTAGAGAGAGAAGATAAGGAGAAAGAAGTATCAACATTAGAAGAGGATAGGATTATAATGGAGAAACAAGTTGAAGTTTTGAGGCTGCAAAAAGAGGTGAAAATGTAATATAAATATGTTTTCTCCTCCCACTCAAAGACATGAGCTTACCTTGACTGATGATGGATGTGTTGAACGAACTAGAGTAAATCATTAGAGGTAAAGGGACTGAAATCAAGATAACTCCAAGGATATATAAGAAGGCCTTAAAAGAGCATATTGCAAACCATTTGAAAGAAAATAATTTGATTAATTCATTTCTTAGTATGTTCAAGAGGGTTGTGGGCCCCTTTCCCAAGGAATTAGTATCCTATGAAGTTGTCATTGAACAATTAAAATTTAGGTGCATCATAGGGATGTGTGGTCAACTTAATTGGATGAAAAAGCACACGGTCGATTATGACCTTAGTAAAAGACAAACTTGTGGTGTAGAATATTCTTTCAAAAGAAAAATAAAAGTAATAAACTAGGAAGCTAAAAATTTTATAACTAGCAAGAAGGAAATCCATGAAGTCACAAAATAGTTATGATATGAAAAGCTATAAAAGGGAACCAACTATCTATGTAAAGCTATTTTGACTGTTAATACTTTGTAAACTATTTTATAATTTTTAAATGAGAAGAAGCCCTTAATGCCAATTTTGAGGAGGAGCATTGGTGTCTAGTAATGTGTGTTGAGAACTACTTCTAGTGCTTATTTTTTTATTGGCATCACTTAAGATTGTACCTTTCTATTATATACTTTTATGTATGAAGATTACAATTCTTTCTTTGCTTTTCTAAAATGTTTTCTTTGGGATGAAGAATGTGAGGTTGTGGACAATAACACAATAACAAACGTTTATGCATTTCATGTGTGTGTGTGTGTGTGTGTGTTTCTACTATTTTCTTAGATAACTTCATGTTCTTGAAGTACAAACAAAAATATGTAGTTAATCTTGTATCCACTAGTCAATATATGCTCCTAGCAAGGATAGGTAGAATAATATTTCCTTTGCATATAGACTAAAAGCATTCTGCATTTTGCATTCGACCCTTCATTTCATATTTCAATAGTAACGGTTGTCGAGCCAAAATATGGATGGGTTACCTATTCCAAACAATGTGAGGTCTAATTAGGGCTTTGCATCGGGTAGAACCCATGTTGTTGAGCAGGGAAATTTTCCCTCAACAACACCTCCCCATTTCATGCCCACCCATTTACCTAATTTTTTTAAAAAGAAGTTAGTGTAAAGAATCTTTTTAAAAGTAGAAAAAATAAAACTCTCTCTCTCTCTCTCTCTCACACACACACACACCAAATCCACCCCTCGAAACCCCCTCCTTCCCACCCTTTCTCCCCTCCTTTCTCTCTCCTATTCTCTCCTTCCTATGTTTTTTTTATTGTTATTCTTACTTAATGTTGAAAAATAAAAATAAAAACATATAACAAAATAAAATTAAAAAACAAAAACAAAAACACACATAATAAAAATATATAAAGTTAAAAACCCCCACTTCCCCTTACCTTCCACCCTCTCCCTCACCTACATGCCCTTCTAAGAATGGCTCACTCCTGCCACCTTCTAGTTGCAACACAGACAAAGGGTGCCCTCTCATTGCCAACTTAGTGATATAAAAACACATATATAAAACACACACACACACAAAAATAAAATTAAGAAAAAGGCCTTTAAACATGGTGGCCATAGGAAACCTCACATCCATTTTCTTTTTTGGGTTAGCAAGGGGACCTCTCACGACACACACACATGTATGTATAAAAAACAAATCATGGGGAAACTCCCCAACACTTTTTTCGCATTTCACAACAATGGAGGAAACCATCTTGGGAGATCAATCCTAAGACCCCCTGCATGATGCTTAATGCACTCAACCACTTAAGCTGTCAAACTAGGCTATATATTTGTCCACACACACACACACACATCACATTTTGTGAATGGTGCACATTGTAAATTCATCAACGCTCATTATGATGTCTGACCCAGTAAGGACATTGAGTGAGGTGTGGAACATAGGAGATCAACTCAAGAGATTGAACCTAATACCTCCTGCATGAATCTCAAAACACTTAACTAATTTTAGTTTATGTTTTATTTTTTATTACTATCATTATTCTTATTATTTTTTAAATTTGGGGGTAGAGCGGGGCTAGGGTTTACGAGATGGGAAAAGAGATATAAAGGTGGGAAATTGGTGTTTTGTGAGGGAGAAGGGTGAGGGATTTGGAGATGTTTTCTATGAGGTGAAGATCTATAGAGGTCCCCTCATCAGGCACTATAGGGTATACCACTATTTTATTTGAAAGAAAAATAATCTTCTTAAACTTGAATGAAGCAATTTTCAAATATTTTAATGGATGGAATGTTTTTATGCATTCTCATTTTATCAAAATGAATAAGTTTTCTACTATTATTTTAAAATATTAAAACTTGACATTTTGAAAATTTTAAAAACCTTGTTTTATAATCTGCAAATTTTATTGTATTTTGCAAAATAACAATTTTTTATCGTGTAATTATTATTATTATTATTATTATACATAGTTACATTGATATTTTGAAAACTGTATTTTTTTCTTTGTTGAATTTTTTAATGAAAATTTGACATATAATTTTTACAGACTCACCTCAAAATTTAACACAAATAAGATTTCAAAAAGATTCCCTTAAAATTTGAGTTGTTTTCAAGTGTTTTTAAGCTAATCCATGAAGATTCCCTTCTGCTATCATTATGCTCACAAACTCATTACTATATTCACAAGAATGTCATTACCTTTTTTTCATGATATAGCCCTCTACCTTGAGAGTTTTGGTTGTGATAATGCACGCCAAAGCATAATAACATATGGTGGGAATAGTCTCCTTTGGTTTTGGATCTTGAGAGGACTCTAACTCTTTCTCTTCTTCATCTTTTCCATATATGTAAAATAAATTCTTCTCACCACACTTATGCCACTTACTGTACTTACTATCATAATTGAAATACAGTCCCTTTTCTCTTCTTTTGTCCATTTATTGAGGTGTCAACCTTGTAGGTTGAGCGATGTTCGTAGTGAGAACAATGTGATCTTTGTAAGTGTTAGTGGCAATCCTTCTAGTAGCCATATTTTTAAATTCCACTTTATTTTGATACTAAAATCATTATCCATTTATGTAGGCTCAAAGAGATGCAACTCAAGCTGATTGATTTCCTTTAATCCACCCATAAAAATATCCAACAAACTATTATCTAGAATATTTTTCACTCTAAGACTCACCTTTTGAAATTGTTGAATGTATTTTGTAACAAAGACTTTGAGTTAACTTAACTCTTTACATTATGAAACATCATAACATGACTCTCTTGCCACTTACAACTCAATATAAATAATATTGACTTGGAAAATAATGACCTCGAATCAAATTGGATTTTCACCATCACCAAAAAACAAAATCCTAAGAAAAAATTATGCTTCTTCCCATACAAATTCCTCTCACTTCATATTACAAGTGGGCTACTTTATTTTAAGGTCAATATAATATCATTATAAATATTATCTAGATACATCCAACTGTTGGATGTGCGATAATTCAAACGCTATAATAATAATAAAATATCCATGTCTTTCTTTGAATGCCACTGGACCTTCTTTCCTTATGAATGTTGTGTCTTCTCTTTCTACCAAGCAAGTGGATATACCAATATGTATATTTCCAACATATAAGAGGAAGTGTGGTAAGACACCCTATAACATAACCCACAACCCAACCTAATAATGGGGCATGTGGTTTCTCATTCCTAGTAATAAAACAATAATGGAAGCCATTATCTAACTAACTATTATGGTAAGTTCAATCGATATCCAAAGTCTTGAATTCAATGGATTTTCTCACAGTTGGTGACAATAGTTTCATAAGTCACCTTGTTTGTAAAAGGAGGTGGTTGTCAATGAAAATGATAAATGATCCAATTGTGACGTTGTTTTTCTACTTGTCCACAATGTCCCCTCCTATGCACCCACACTAGTTTCCACATCACCTTGATGAATCATTGAAACTAGGAAGCTACCTAAACTTACACCTACAACAACAAGCTATTGATTTCATAAACTAGACATGTTCCATGATTAAAGGATGTATGTCACTATAGGTTTTAGAACCCAAGTATGTGGAACCGACAAAATATATATAGAAGGCTAAGAAAAGCATATATCATTATGCTTCCAAAAACTTAGATGCTCTGTTATAGGAATTTTTGGAATGTATTTTATTCTACATAGTTTCCAAAGATTGATAAAATTGATAAAAGGTACCACTTGAAGGTAGTCTCCCAAAAAAATATGCATTCCATAGCCAATGCATATCACATATTCAATCTTTTTTATTCAATCATAGATATTGCCTTTCCTTATCATCGTGCTTTCTCGAGTTGGCCAAAATGATGAACTATTTTAAATGAAACAAATCATAATTCTTATGGCTTGTGAGCCTTTAAAAAAACCATCAACAACAAATCCAATTACCATGTCTTTCTATCGCAAGCACCCCCCTAGACCGCGACAATAAAATACATAAAAAGTGAACTTTTCTTTGTAGAATTTTTCTAAAGGATTCCTCATAAAGGATACCTTTATGGAAATTACCAACATATAACTTCTATGAGACCTCTTAGCACCAAATTTTAACCCAATCTAATAATCACCACATATTCATCTCATATAAGCTATACTTAGGACTTGCTGAGCATAAAACAATTGTTAAGTCGTCAATTTTCGATGTGAAAAGCACAAAACAATGGACATACCAATGAAAATAAGATGTGCAGAGTGAAAAAAAATGAGAATATCAATTCATGGGGCATTTAAACTACAAATTTCATTCCTATTGTAGTTATGAAAGGAAGATAACTCAAAATTTACCAAATTTCATGGTGTCAACTCTAAAAGTTCAAAAGAATTCCCATTCAAGAATAATTTCAAATATATTATATTTTTCTTCAACTTTGAATGCATAAAGACTCAAATGTTGCACAATACCTCCTTTGAATACACAAGAACACAACACAAAAGAACCATGCTCTAATAAGAAATGTCGGGTTTATGATTTAGCAACAAATACACAGGGGACAGAGAGAATTTACTCTCAGGAAACCCTAAAAAGGGTTCTATTTAATAATTCATTCGTGTTTTTGTTTTTATTGTACAATAGGTCCCTTTATATATAATAGGTGACAAAAACAACATGTCATAATAATATATCTCCCATAATATCCCACAAATCTCTCCATTGATCCACATTCCTAGTTTCCCTCTTTTGCAATCATCATTGCTTCCTAGGTAGAATTTTATGCATGTTCTAATTCATTAACATTTTACATTGTATTCATCAAATATCACAAGTAGGAGTTAATCCTTTAGAAAATTGAGGCAAAATTTCAAAAATTCAAGAGGCTCAGGTAATATCACAACAAATTAAGGAGATAGGTACTTTAAAGTGACACATCCTTTCATCAGATTAGAGTATAAAAAAGAAATATATGCATGGTGTGATTTAGAAGATGCTTGTGATGACTAGTATATGGATAGTTGTCATTTATGTGATGACAATTAATTCCAACTTCTCTTTGATAATTATACTTCACCATATGAAGAAAACTTCATTGATGGTAGTCTGAATATGTATTGTTCTATCTATTTGGATCCATGTGATCATGGTGGGAATTTGGAGCATAATAATCAACTATTCATCGTGCTAAGGTGTCATCAATTTAGAGTCAACATGAGTACCTAGACATAAGACTCATGTTTATGGAAAAGCTTTTTAGACTACTTCAACATTGAGGCCAATACTTGTACATGAGACCCTAGTTTCCTAGACTACTTTAGCATGATGGTTAGCACCTATACAGGGACTATGTTTATGGTTGTAAATCCTCACTGTAAGCATTGAGGGTAATGATTTTGAAATGGAATGGAATGGTGGTATTCTCCCTAGGGATGTAATGGGGATATTGAAGGGCCAATTAGATTAATAATATTGTAGTTATGGTGGCCATTCAATGTAAGGTGGACTAGGTCCACCATGTTTTTTATTATCAAATAAGGGTCATTAGTCAGTTAGCATTGAATAAATGCAATGTGGCCTTATTAAGGAAGGATCACTAGGTGTTTGGCATGTGATTATGATTAGGGTTATCTGGCTAAGTATAAATAAGGATGAATTCCTCCTTATGGGGCATGTATTGGAGTATATTGTATTGGAGCTTAGCTCGTCAAGTGGCTACCCCCTCGAAGAGGCAAGTGAACATGAGTGGATCCTTCCATAAAAGGATCATTGTACGAAGTTTCCCCACCTTAAGGGTTTTGATATTGAATAAAGCATTGAGAATTCTAAGATGTTATTTGTGATTAAATTTTAAGGGTTAAGGATCATAACAAATTTTGTATTGATAAGTCACCCTTATGCTCTTCGTGAGGAGGGGCAATTGTGTTCAAGAGATATGTTAGTTTCTTGATTTCCTATGTCATGGTTTTATGTCGCTATTATGTCATGATAGTATTAATGTTGTCTATAATCTCCTTAAAGTATTTAAGAGTTAACTAGTTAATATCTTCAAACTTTTGAAAGTGTCTTCTACTTATCATATTTTCGAGGTTAACCTTCTTCTCCATTATAGCTTCAATGGTTGTGGTTCTCCCTTCCAACTTAGAGAATAAAAAATATGGATTCTCATTCTTCTATTGTATCATGGATGACCCTTCAAAATCCATTTTTGAAGTAAGAATTAGTGTATTACCTTTGGCCATGAAGGTTGGTCACTTTGGTAGGATGACTAGGGATACAATTTGTTGATTAAGGTTGGTTGTCATTGATGTCAACCCTTGAAGAAATCCCAGTAGAAAAAAGGTTTGGGTAATGGACCCAATATTGTTTTATGTAAATCTGACTCATTATTTTTTTGTCATGGTTGATAAGAAGTAAATATGGATGAACTCCAAAGTGGTCCCCTTATGGTGAAAGCTCTCATGGGAAGACACTTTGTGGAGTAAGAGAACCCATTCTTAATTGTGGAATAATGAGATGAAGGAAAGTGAATTTTTCAGGGAAAATATCCTAGATGGATAGTTCTTGTCATGTCATTTCCGATGGTATGTGGAATGTCACATAATTCCTCATGGTTAGAGAGTTATGGCCATGAGAAGTTGGAGACCCTAGGTTTGGGTAATGGACCCAAGTTTGTTTGGTGGGTAACGGTATGAGTTATGATATATTTTCAGATAATACTATTCTATATGGATAGTACATGTCATTCCATTTCTGGTGGTATGTATAACGTCACATAACTCCTCACGGTTTGAGAGTTATGGCCTTACGA
>ML781505.1:423681-444144 GCA_009831015.1 Picea engelmannii
CATTTTGGACACTTTGAGTTCCTGGTTATGCCATTTGGGCTAACCAATGCACCCACTACATTCCAGTCTTGCATGAACCATATATTCAGGGATCAGTTAAGGAAATCAATCTTGGTTTTCTTCGACGACATCTTGATCTATAGATAGTCATGGCAAGAGCATATGAGGCACCTAGATGAGGTATTGAACATCATGGACGCACAGTCATTATATGCCAAAGAGTCCAAGTGCGAGTTTGGTATGACAGAGTTGCTTTACTTATTCCACATCATCAGTGCAAAGGGGGTATAGGTGCACCAAGAGAAGATCAGGGCCATTCTGGATTGGTCGACGCCCAAGAATGTGATAGAATTGAGGAGCTTCTTTGGGTTGTGCAGCTATTACAGGAGGTTCATCTGGGTTTTTTCCTCAGCTTGGAGCACTGCTGGTAGATATTACCAAGCATGCGGCCTTCATATGGACCGAGAAATCACAGGAATCCTTTGATCACATGAAGGAAGTCATGGGCACTCGTCCAGTGTTGGCACTACCAGACTTCACCTTGCCATTTGTACTAGAGTGTGACACATCTGGAAAAGGGATCAGGGCAGTTTTGATGCAGGGAGGACACCCCATTGTATTCGAGAGCTGAAAGCTTAGTCAACCTAAGAGGTTGTACTCCATTTATGACAAAGAAATGTTGGCAATCATGCATGCCTTGACCAAGTTCAGACAATATTTGGTGGGCAACAAATTCATGGTCAAGACCGATCACAATAGTTTGAAGTATTTCCTTGAGCAGAAGGACCTCAGTGAGCGCCAACAGAAATGGGTGACGAAGGTACATGCATTCGACTTTGACATAGAGTATGTTAAGGGGAAGAAGAACATTGTGGCCAATGCACTATCGAGGAGACCTGCGACATGTTCTTTGATGGAGATTTCAATAGATTGGAAATCCCACTTGTTAGTGGAATATTCCAAGAACAAGTTTGCTTGTGAGCTGATGGATGGGCAGATACAGGATGACCGGTATAGGGTCATTGATGATGTCATATTTTACAAGGATAGAGTCTACTTGGTGCCAGATTCAGGGCTTAAGAAGAATATCCTCAATGCAGTTCATGATTCACCTCTAGCAGACCATCAGGGTTTTTTCAAAACCTATAGACAGATCAGAGAGAGGTTCTCATGGAAGGGCCTCAAACAGGACGTTATGAGACACGTCAGTGAGTGTGTGACTTGCCAGCAGAACAAGTCAGAGCATGCTCTTCCAACAGGGATACTTCAGCCACTCCCCATTCCAGAGAAGAAATGGGAGAGTATATCTATGGACTTCATCACCGGTCTACCCAAGGTCTAGGGTAAGGACTGTATCTATGTAGTGGTCGACAGATTGACCAAGTTTTCTCACTTCTACACCATATCGACAGAGTAAAATGCAGTTTAGGTAGCCGATATTTTCTTCATGGAGGTCTTCAGACTTCATGGGTTGCTGAAGAACATCATCAGTGACAAGAACAATCGGTTCATAGGGACATTTTGGAGAGAGTTGTTTCAGTTGGTGGGGACAGAGTTGACACCTAGCACCATCTATCACCCTCAGACAAATGGGTAGACTGAGATTGTCAACAAGTGGGCTGAAGGGTATTTGAGGAACTATGTAGGAGGACAACAAAGAACGTGGGTAAAGTGGTTACATTTAGGAGAACATTGCTACAACACCACCTTCCACATGTCCATTGGTATGACACTCTTCCAAGCATTGTATGGATATGATGCTCCCACTTTGGTAGAATTGGTCTTCGGGGAGAGCAGAGATCCCAAGGCCAAGGATTGGATCATAGAGAGTCAGGAGATCCTCAAGTTGTTGAAAGAGAACCTGTAGACGGTGCAAAACCGACAGAAGATAAGTGCGAACAGGCACAGGATAGAGCGCAACTTTGAGGTTGGAGATTTGATTTTCTTGAGACTCCAACCCTACAGACAGTCATCTCTGAAGAAGAGTGGGGCCGAGAAGCTCAAACCCAGATTTTATGATCCTTATAGGATCATGCGCCGAGCAGGCGAGGTTGCTTATGATCTAGAGCTTCCATAGGAGAGCAAGATTCATAATGTGTTCCACGTGTCTTGCCTCAAAAAGGAAGTGGGACAATTCATTAGCACATCAGAGGAGCTTCCCCCGTTGGATGAGGAGGGACAGTTGGAGTTAGTTTCGGAGGAGGTTTTGGAGTTCCGAGAGCAGAAACTAAGGAGCAGGGTCATCAGAGAGTGTTTGATCAGATGGAGAGGGCTTCCAGTAGAGGACGCTACTTGGGAGAGCAAGCAGGTGTTGCAGCGCCCTGGACTGGTATTGCTTGAGGACAAGCAATTTCGGGAAGGGAGGATTGTAATGTCCCTTTCCAAATAGGATCTCCAGAGGGGAGGCTTAATGGTCTAAACTGCCCTGTTAGACTATAGCTAGGGACAAAGAGGGGTAAACAGGGTTACTAGAGGTCACTCCAGTCACAGGTGTTATATTCAAAAAGTGGCATTGAGCTAAAAAGGGTTAAAAGCGCTTTTAAGTCATTATGAGCTAAAAATAGAAGTCAACAGTGAATTAGGGTTTCAGCAGTGATTTAAAGTTTTGGAAGTCAACAGTGAATTAGGGTTTCAACATGATTTAGGGTTTTGGAAAGATATAAAGGAAGGGTCAGTGACCTAATTCATCATTATGCAGATTATGACTTGTCATTGAGGAGCATAAGCGCATCTCAGGAGAGATAGTTCAGTGGATTCCAGGAGGAAGACACCAGTTGGTTGATTTCGGTGTTGAGAGACACACCCTGGTCACCGGGAAGATCATTCAGGTCTTCCATCATTCTTCAGCAGCAGTTACACAGGGTTCAACAACAAGGGAGCATTCATCTAGAGTGAGGGTGCAGCTTCTGAGAGGGTTTTTAGTCGACTTATCCCATCCAAGGAGAATTCTAAGATTTCCCTCTGACCCATTTGAGAGGAGGGCAAGGCACATATTTTTCCTAGTTCCTCATCAGATTCCGACAGAGGAATCAACTAGGATGCATTTTCCAGACTTGGACGTGCGACACTTTTGGCTGGCACATTTGGGGTTCCAGAGCGAGCATCAGACTAGATTCAGGGAAACCCTTCCAACCCATTTCCCAGTAGACCAAGGCAATCGTTTTGATACATATCTCATCTAATTCTGACAGTGGAATCACTATGACTCATTTTTCCTAAAGAAGAGGGGTGCATTCCCCCAGGGGTATCCATACAGGGTCCAGATTCATCAGCAGAGGGGTCCAATAGATACCAATACTGAGGACTAGAGCAAGGTGCATCATTTAGGACAGTTTCCAAGCCATTCTGAGAAGTATAGCTCCCAGGGTGAACTTTTTAGACTTCCAGTAGTTACCATTAGAGCTACCATAGTCCCAACGCATCGATTGATTCTACAGTGCCCCCATATTCCAGGTATTATCTTTTAGTTTCTTATTTTTGTTCCGGCTAAGATCCTTTGTCTGTTGATCTAGTCGAGTATTTTCAGTTTATTCAGCCGCATTTGGCCATTTTGTAATCCAAAGAGATATAATAATACAAACTTTACAGTCCTTTGTCACATTTATTATTTGTATGACGATTTATATGCTATAAATGATTGATCCTACAGACACATTAGCAGTGTTTCCTAGACTAGCCAAGTCAGGAACATTACAAGGTAGGGTATGTATACCTTCGTAGACTTTACCAATCAAATCGTTGGGCGGAGCGGGGTCCCTTGTCCCACAAACAAGGGGGTCTCATACACCAATTTGGTGTGTTGGCTTGGCCATGACCTTAAAAATATATTATTATTATTATATAGGAAGATGAAAGCACTTCAGCATAAAGTGCACTATGAAATCTAATATTTTTATAAATATTATGTAAACATCTTCAACATAAAGTGTACTATGAAATCTAATATTTTTATAAATAATATGTAAACATTAAACAAGGGAAATAGTTTCTTCGCAGCTAGCCTTGAAAAAATTGAATTATCCGGTTTTCTAAGTGAGCATCTGAAAGGGTTCAGTTACGCTAGTAAAAAATTTTAATATATATTTGCGGGGAATTTACTATGGTGGAGAAATTTATAAATTCATATGCTTAGCTTTTTCTAAACATGCTAGTGATTTGAAAATAAAGTAATAGAGTTTACGTGATAATGATGATAATGGCATTCACGTGATAGCTAATGTACTAAAGTGTGAACACATTTTATGTTTCTGCGATGTTCTTTTCTTAAATTTTGTTTTTTTATATATAAGATTTATGTTTGTATACCTAGATTTATAAGCATGGATGTATATTTCATCTGGTTTTTATTTTATATATTGAATGAGCTCAATCAAACCTTCCAAACAAAATTTATGCCAATTTTAAGTTTAACCTTTTCCCCCTTATTTTGGGATTGGTCCACAAGTCAGCTATGTAATTAGTGTATGTTTGAATTTTTGCACCACTAAGTTTGAAAGTTTGGTAATAACTTGATATATTTGCTTCACAATGTTATAGGTCTAATTGAATTCTAATGTTATAAGAAAAAGTTATGGCAAATGTACTCTCCCCTTCATGGCCTCAAACAGGCTTGGTTTTTATAGATCTGAAGTTGGTTATCATTCCCCAACTTCCTCCCAAAATCTGGGCTCAAAAAGAGCCCAATATCTCCATTAACAGGCCTAAAAATCAAATAAAAATTCCAAACCTTACAATAAAACCCACTTTTAACTAAATTTACGGGCTAAGCTCCTTTTTTTGGGCATGCGCCCCCCTTAAATGATCATATGGAAGCTATAAATGGCCAAGCGCCAGCCCAAAGGGCTGCATGTTGGCCTCTTCTCTGAAAATCGTGGTCATGTGGCAATAAGAAATGGGACCACGCCCTAACAATATGCCTTGAGTTATGGTCACAACTCTGGATCCTATGGCAGGCAGGTGATATAAACATGGAGCCAAAATCCTTTGTGCACAAACTCCGGTTGTTAGTTGAAATATTGTGTCGCACCCCCTTTAACTGTGGTTATGTGTATGTATGAATCTGTGGACTAGGGCTTATCCCCAACCCCCTTCTGCCTCCAATACACCATAATTACACTTTAAATAAAATAATAGTCAGTTACATATACAAGCAATAAAGTGGCACATTGTTCAAAGGACCTTTACCAAAGTGCTTTTCCCTACCAATAGGTCATGGTGTTGAATCCCATGAGCTCCAAAATAAATTTTCCATTCAAAGTAGTGATGGGGTGCCATGTGGCGCCCTTTCATTGGTCCTCAACTTCCACTTTTCAACGCTTCATTGGTCTCTGTCACTGCCAAGTCACCCTGCTGCCTATGCTTCCACATGTCACTTATGCCACTGCCACATGTCACCTCCAGAGAGTGCCACGCCACCTTTTGACCGTTGATTTTTTTTTACTTTTTAGTTGTTTGGGAATTTGATCAGAGTGAGATAACTCTCACATACAGAGCTTGTTTGAGAAAGTAAATATATGGCTGAAATCAACGCGACGAGCCAGTCGCAATGGAATTGGTTTCGTTCAATTCTGAGAACTTTCATTTTTGAGCCTTTTTTAGCCCTGTCAGGCTCCTGGATCTGATTATGGATCACACCTCCCCACTAAAGGACCTTTTGGTCCCCAAAAGGTTACTGACCAATCGACAAGCTCAGGATAGGCCACCTGGCTTGTCCTCTGTCTCTAAACTTCGTCCTGTGCACATGTCTCATCAAGATCAACTGTAACACAATCATGACACCTGATAGCATATTGTTAGCCATTTGAACCCTGTTACATCTTACTGAAGCCACTATCATCCATGTAGACAACATTACTAATGATAGCATAAAAAAGATGACTGCAAATGAACTGATGTACTTATAATATTTGCACGACATGAGCTTATCTTGAAACAACCTATGATTGATTTTCCATTCAACAATCATTTCATGTTCTTGCTTAAGATCAATTACTTCATTTGAAACAATTATTGGTTTGTTTCTTTCTTGCATTGCCTTCTTTAATTGTTCCATTGTTTGAAATATTTTATTTGCCTTAACATGATGAGCATGTACCACATAGTCTTGATCGACTTTGGTTAATTGATATTGATTCTTTGTCCTGTAGAAGATTGCCTTACGATCATATAAGTATGGATTACCTAATACCATTCCACATTCACTTAACGACACTACATCACATGTTACCTCCTCCACATACTTAGATGAAATTGCAAATTTGATTGTGCACTGCTTTGTTATGTGCATTTGATGATGATTTCTTATCCATTTAAGCGTGTAAGGTTTATTATGTACTTGTGTTTTTAACCCCAATTTCTTAACCAATTATTCTGAGATTAGATTAGATTGAGATCCACTGTCGATTAATGTATCTATCTTAGTGTGTCGCATGATGGTCCTTATATGAAACAAGTTACTTCTACAACCAATGCCTTCACCAATTTTACCTGTCATACCAACCAATGAGACCTTAGATTCGTCACATGAATTTGATCCCAATTCTATGGGTCTTGTTGTCATTGCCATTGTTTTCCTTCCCTTTTTTTCCTTGAACCACTTTGGCCTCTTCTCGGGATGCAACTGCCAACATCTGTCCTCATAATGCCCCTCTTTCTTGCAATGCTTGCAAGAGGGATTCTCTTCCTTTCTCGCCATTGCATTTTCCTTTTGGACTGTCCACTTCCGCTTGTCCTCTTTCCTTGAAGATGATTCCTCTTATACACCTGTTTTCCCTACTTCAATGTATGTCGCTTGAGAATAAACCTCATCAAGGTTAGTCGGTCCAAACATGAATACAATATTTCTAATATGTGCAGGTAAACCTCCTATATACTTCATAAGGGTTTCCGGTGTATGTAAAGGGATATCTAACATCAATGTCATTTTTTGAAAGACATCTGTATACTCTTGCACTATTTATCCTTTTCTTAGTTTTAAATATTTCCATTCCATTAATGATTTTTTTTTATAACCCAAAGGATATAATTGTTTCCTAAGTGAAGAAATGAAACTTTACCATGATGGAAATACATTACCCACTTGTTGCGTTTCGTTTTGCAACTTGCTTTGCCACCAGATGAGAGTTGTACCTTCAAGTCTCAAAGATGCCAACTTGATTTGTGTGGTCTCATCCTTGATTTGTTGCACACTGCAGTAAACCTCCATCTTCCTGACCCAATTGTCAAGTCTCTCTGCATTAACTTCACCATCATATATGGGTAACTCAAATTTAACATCAAGTTTTAATAATGGCATTTCATTCTTATGTTTATGAACATGTTTCTTTGCATTAGATTTAGAACTTGAACTTGAAGAAGAAGGATAAGAAAGAGGTGATGATGGAGGTGAAGGAGGAATCTGAGGATGATCCTCTCCTTATTCACTTTTTCCCTTTGAAGATTCACCCAAAATTGGTCTCTTTCGTTCCAAGTAATCGTCGTACAAAACTCTTACCATCTCTGACATGGAAAATAACATTTTTGGAAACTCTTTCTCATCAAGAGAAAGTCCCTCTTCTGATTCCATCTTCTCACCGTGAGAAGCTCTATTTCTTAATCCAATTAATGGATTCTATGCAACAAGCTCGACTTCACCACACTGTAGCTTTTCCTTGGTTAACATGCAAAACTCAAATCCAAACGTCAACTATCTTTGATACCACTTGATCCGAAAAGATCTTTTAAATGAATGTGGTTGAGTTATTAAGAATGTGTGTATTAACCATTTAGGAAGCTAATGAAAGAGGATGAAAATGAGAGAATATATCACAACCATAATACAAAATATAGATCTGAACTGAAGCAATAAGAACAACAAACCATAACAAGAGAAGTGATAACGGAGTTCGACACAAAATTGCCTACGTCTCTGGGTCATTGTCTCAGTGGGGGAGGCTTCTTTATTTCTGTTCAAAAGATCAATAAGTACATTCCAACAATGCCATAAGGCTACAAGACTAATCTGGTCATTTTCTTCCAGATCTCTAGAACCCAGCAGAAGAAATGACACGCAAAACGGATGACCGGAGCTCCCAGAGATGGCCTGCAAGCGTCTTCTCCTCAACAGCTTCCCTGCATAAAAATGGCTTTGGCTTGGCTTTGCTTTAGCATAAATCTGCTCTGACTCTCCCCTTCATGGCCTCAAATAGGCCTAGTTTTTATAGATCTAAATTTGGTTATCATTCCCCAACTTCCTCCCAAAATCTGGGCTCAAAAAGAGCCCAATATCTCCCAATAATGGCCAAAATCTCCATTAACAGGCCTAAAAATCAAATAAAAATCCCAAACCATAAAATAAAACCCACATTTAACTAAATTTATGGGCTAAGCTCCTTTTTTTGGGCATGCACCCCCCTAAAATGGTCATATGGCAACTATAAATGGCCAAGCGCCAACCCAAAGGGTTGCGCGCTGGCCTCTTTTGTGAAAACCGTGGTCATGTGACAATAAGCAATGGGACGATGCCCTAACAATATGCCTTGAGTTATGGTCATGAATCCAGATCCTATGGCAAACAGGTGTTATAAACATGGAGCCCAAATCCTTTGCGCACAAACTTTAGTCGTTGGTTGAAATGTTGTGTCGCGCCCCCTTTAACTGTGGTTATGTGTATGCATGAATCCATGGGCTAGGGCTTAGCCCTAGCCCCCTTCTGCCTCCAATACACCATAGTTACACTTTAAATAAAATAATAGTCGGTCACATATACAAGCACTAAAGTGGCACATTGGTCAAAGGACCTTTACCAAAGCACTTTTCCCTCCTAATAGGTCATGGTGTTGAATCCCATGAGCTCCAAAATAATTTTTCCACTCAAACTAGTGATGGGGTGCCACGTGGCAACCCATGTCTGGGCCACGTGGCACCTTTTCATTGGTCCTCAACTACCACTTGTCAACGCTTCATTGGTCCATGTCACTGCCCAATCACCCTGCTGCCTATGTTTCCAAATGTCACTTCTTCCACTACCACGTGTCACCTCCAGAGAGTGCCACGTCACCTTTTGATTGTTGATTTTTTTTTACTTTTTAGTTGTTTGGGAATTTGATCAGAGTGCGATAACTCTTGCATACAGATCCATTTTGAGAAATTCAATATATGGACAGAATTAGCGCGACGAGTCGGTCGTAATAGAATTAGTTTCGTCTGATTCTAAGAATTTTCATTTTTTAGCCTTTTTGAGCTCAGGCTCCTGGATCCGATTCTGGATCAATATCCATACAAATAACCCTTCCTCTGACTCACCTCCACATACTGAAGGTGAACATTCCTCTCATTCCCATAACTTTCAGCACCATCACTTTCAACGTGACCTACGCCTTCTGCGGGTGGATGTGACCAAATTTGATGGCTCAAACCCCACTGTTTGGGTAACCCAAATAGAACATTATTTCTCCTTATATGGAATTACAGATGACTTGGCCAAACTTTGGTATGGTGTTCTCCATCTAGATCAAGAACGTGGGAAATGGTGGCAATGGAGAAAAATGTCACGTCAAGGGTATATTACTTGGACACACTTTGTGGCAGAGCTTTATGAATGCTTTGACACTGACACCAACCATTTGGGTCATTTGACAAAGTTGAAACAATCAGGAACAGTGGAAGACTTTATAGTTGCCTTTGAGCACCTATCTTTTCGAACATAGGGCATGTCTGATGCCTTTTTCTGAGAGTGTTTTATCAGTGGCCTCAAGGATGAGATTTGGGCCCATGTCCTCATGGGTCAGCCTCAGAGTTGGGTGGAGGATACTAAAAGAGATAAAGAAGCACAACAGGTTGTATCTTCTCAAAACCGAAAACCCTCCTTTATCCCTTTCCCTAAACCAGTAAATCCCACTACTCCCTCTGCTCCACTAAAGATCCAAAAATTGACCAGGGCTGAAATGGTTGAATGCCAACTAAAAGGCCTTTGTTATAATTGTGATGAAAAATATTTCTCGGGCCACAAGTGTAAGGAACAAAATCTTTTTATGGCCATCTCCGAGGATATTTCAAAAGAGGATGTTGAAACTCCCCTTATGTATGAGTCACCTGAAACCACTGACATAACCCCTCCCTCAGACCCTCCCAAAGTAGAACTGGTCATTTCCCTCAATGCTCTCACTGGCTTCTTCGCTCCCCAAACCCTCAAGCTAATCGGTTACATCAAGCATCGAAAGGTCATCATTCGGGTTGATAGTGGAAGCACACATAATTGTATTCATTTCTGCATTTCCCAAGAAACTCATTGCTACATCCATGTCGTCAATAATTTCCAAATCATGATTTCCAATGGTGGCTCCATGAAATGTGGAGGGCGTTGTGAAAATGTGTGTCTCCAAATTGGTGACTACCACCTGAAATCTCATATGTTTGCTATCGACATGGGGGGTTGTGATATTGTGTTGGGTGCAGACTGGATAAGGACTTTGGGTCCCATTCTCATGGATTTTAAGGAATTAACCATGCAATTCAACCAGAAGGGCCACCAATATAAGTTCCAAGGCATCACCACTGGTTCACCTGAGATCATTAGTTCCCACCGCATGGAAAAACTGCTAAAAAAAGGTCATTCTAGTGTTATTTCCCAACTCCATGTCATACAAGCAACATAGACACCCTCAGTGCCGCAAGACCTCCAAGCCATCCTTTCTAAACATCAAGTGGTCTTTTCCACTCCCCAAGGACTCCCTCCTTTCCATGGTGTTCATGATCATTCCATTCCCCTTGTACCCAGAAGCCTTCCTCCCAATATCCGTCTATATCGTCACCCCTTTTCCCAAAAAAATGAAATTGAGAAAATGGTCCAGGAACTCCTTTATGTAGGCCTTATCCGCCCTAGTATGAGCCCCTAATCTTCTCCTATGGTCATGGTCATGAAGAAAGAAGGTTCTTGGCGAATGTGTCCTGACTTCTGTGCTCTTAACAAACTTACAATTAAAGACAAATTTCCCATTCCTGTCATTGATGACCTCCTGGATGAATTGAGTGGTGCCCAATTCTTTATTAAACTTGATCTTCATTCGGGCTACCACCAGATATGCATGAAAGAGGCAGACATTTGCAAGACTGCCTTTAGAACTCATGAGGGCCACTATGAGTTTTTGTTCATGCCCTTTGGCTTGTGTGATGCCCCCTCCACCTTCCAAAGCTTCATGAATCATGTATTTTGTCCTTTTCTCCGTCATTTTGTCTTAGTTTTCTTTGATGATATCCTCATCTATAGCAAAACCTAGACACACCATCTTCCTCATATGGATCGATTTCTCCATCTACTCTCTCAGCACCAAATTTTCCTGAAACAGTCTAAATGTTCTTTTGGCACCTCAGAAGTAGAATACTTGGGTCATCTGGTTGGCAAGGATGGCGTCAGGGTGGATCCTAAAAATATTGAAGCTATGAAGTTTGTTAATAATTATGGAAAGATTGCAGCACCTCTCACTTCTCTCCTAAAAAAGAACTCTTTCACTTGGACTCCAGTCGCTGCTCAAGATTTTCAAACCTTGAAGATGGCCATGTGAACCACTGTAGTCCTGGCCCTTCCTGATTTCACAAAGACCTTTGTCTTGGAATGTGATGCCTGAGGGAAAGGAATTGGTGTTGTCCTTATGCAATGGAGTTGACCTTTGCCCTTTACCAATAAGCAACTATCTGAAAGAAATCTGGGCAAATCAATAAATGAAAAGGAAATGATGGTTATTTTTCATGTCGTTGATTTGTGGCACCCTTATCTATTGGGGCAACGTTTCCAAATTAAGTCAGACCATAAAAGCCTCAAGTATTTTCTAAAACAATGCATTTCCTCCTCGGAGCAACAAAAATGGGTGACTGAGATCTTTGGATATGATTATGAGATCATTTACAAGAAAGGCAAAGACAATGTGGTTGTGGATGCACTTTCCTAAAAATATGAAGATGAAGGATCCATTTTTTCTCTTTCCTTCATTGTACCAGATTGGCTCCAAGCCATTCACCAGGAATGGCTACAAGATCCCAAAAGTTCGCATCTGATCCAACAACTGCAGTTCAATGCTCCAGCTTCCCCAGGGTACTCTTGGCTCCATGGTGAGCTTCAATACAAAGGATGTTTGTATTTAAGTAAACAATCAAAGCTTAAATCCACGGTACTTTCTGAGCTTCATGCTACACCCACAGTGGGGCACTCTGGGTTCACCAAAACCTATGACAAGGTCAAACGTTCTTTTTTCTAGGATGGTATGAAACAATACATTCATAATTTTGTCATTGAATGTGGTGTGTGTCAACACAACAAGGGAGAAACTGTCAAATCTCCAAGCACACTACAACCGCTTCCGATTCCACCTGCTATTTGGAACAATATCTCTATGGATTTTATTACCGACTTACCCAAATCAGGAGATAAATCAGTCATCATGGTGATTCTTGATCACCTTTCAAAGTCTGCTCATTTTTTCACTCTTCAACACCCGTTTACAGCATCCACGGTGGCTCAAATTTTCATGGATCAGGTCTTCAAGATTCATGGCATGCCACACTCTATTGTTTCTGATCACAACCCAACTTTCACAAGCAAATTTTGGCAAGAATTGTTGTTACAAGGCACCCAATTGCATCTCAGCACAGCTTATCATCCCCAGATTGATGGTCAAATGAAAGTTGTCAACAAGTGTTTGGAAACATATTTGAGGTGTTTTGCCTCGGAAAAGAAAAATCAGTGGGCTCAATGGTTACCCCTAGCTGAATGGTGGTACAACACTTCATACCATACAGCTACACGCATGACTCCTTTTGAAGCGGTATATGGAAAAAATCCACCTTCAGTTCTCCCATACTTACCTGGTGTCTCGAAGGTCCAGGCGGTTGACCAAACACTTACAGTTCGAGAGGCTATTCTTTGTACCCTCAAAGAGAATTTGGTCATGGCACATAATCGGATGAGGCAACAAGCAGATCAAGGTCACTCAGAACATCAATTTGCAGAAGGAGATCAGGTGTTTCTTCGACTGTAACCTTACAAGCAAACTTCCCTCAAGGTCGAGCATTGTCAGAAGCTAGCGCACAAATTTTATGGTCCTTATATCATTCTCAAGCGTGTGGGACAAGTAGCCTATCAGTTAGATTTTCCTAGTCATTCGAAGCTACATCCTGTTTTCCATGTTTCATGCTTAAAGAAGGTGATTGGAACTAAGTTCCAAATTCAAACCAACCTTCCTGAGTTAGTCGAAGAAGGATTCATTTGGATACATCCACAAGCAGTTTTGGACCAGCGTGAGTGTCGCCTGCGTCAGAGAACCATCAAGCAAGTGTTAGTCAAGTGGAAATATACAACTCCAGCAAATGCCACTTGGGAACCAACCACCATTCTACAACAATTTCCACATCTCAAGCCTTGAGGAAAAGGTTGTTTTTAAGGGGGAGGACATGTTAGGGTCCTAACCCGCACATAGGTAGAACAATATATTCGGATGTAATAAAGGACAATATTAATAAGGCCTTGAAATAAAATAGAATGAGTCGAATGTAAGAAGACCTAATAGAAGCTTCCGCTTCTAGAAGGATCTTCCTCTAGATGCTTCTTTTGATAGACATATTTAGTATAAATAGGAGTTGAGGGTATGATAACCCTAGCTTGGATATTATTGTAATATATCTCTGCTCAACTGGAGGTTCCCCCCTCGAAGAGGCCCGTGAACATTGCTTTCAAAATCAAAGTGTTATTTCTGTTGTTATTCTTATATCATTTCAGTGCTATTGTGGTGATTGTTCTGGTTATATTTTTGTTATTGTACAATTTCTAGCATGTTATTTATGTTCTACATACTTTTTAGATCTGGTATATTACATAGACAGACTAGTGCAAAATTCATGGGGGATGTACAACCTATGTGAGCCTAGTCAAGCCTTGTGAGCCATGAGAAAAAGTCAAGGCATCTAGCAAAATTTAGGTTGAATAAAAAAATTCCTATGAGCTAGAAACAAACGATATTCCTAATATTGAAAATGATATAAATGCATTGATCTAGTGCATTGGCATGTGTAACACTATCCACCATGAAGAGAATTTTGAATTTCCTTGTAATGTTGAGTTGTAACTGAAGTCTTAAGTCTAAGTTATATTTTAGAACTAAAGTGTAATGTTGAGTTGTAACTAAAGTCTTAAGTCTAAGTTCTATTTTAGAACTAAAGTGTAATGTTGAGTTGTAACTGAAGCCTTAAGTCTAGTTCTATTTTAGAACTAAAGTGTAATGTTGAGTTGTAACTAAAGTCTTAAGTCTAGTTCTATTTTAAAACTAAAGTGTAATGTTGAGTTGTAACTGAAGTCTCAAGTCTAGTTCTATTTTCGAACTAAAGTATATCAGTCTCAAGTCTAGTTCAAACTAAAGTATGAAGTTGAGTTATGATTAAAGAATGCAAACAAGTTAGTATTTTGAGCCTCTCCTCTTCTCCTCTTTAGCCTATATAAGCAGAGGTCGACCCCTCTCTTCAACACAGTTTTTGATATGCAGGTTAAGGGAGAAGCAATAGAGGAGCATATTAGTGATAAAGAGGCAACATACCAAAGAAACATATTAGTGTTGTATATCATCAATAGAGGTTGCATATCAGAGGCATATATCAACAACATATTAGTGTTTTATATCAACAATAGAGGCAACATATCAAACGTGTATTTCAGCAAGTTCTCTTAGGTCTTTTTCAGGTCAGAGTCATATTGGAAAGCTCTTTAAGAGTAGAACATTCATGGTGGATATTTGTAAGTGATCATACATTATTAATGCAATAAAGGAATATAGTTTGTTGTGGTTTTCTCCCTGTATAGGGTTTCCCCAGGGTATATGTGTTGTTGATGTGCATGCTTACTTATCTACATAGTTATTTCTATTCAGTTATGATTTGCTATTGTTGAAGTGTATTAAGTTGGAATCAAAGTGTTGAATAAAATAAAAAAATTAATCCACATAAGAAATCAAGCTCATAATTTAACATGGTATCAGAGCTTAGGGTGTGTTAAACGTGTTAAAGTGTCAGCAACAGGTACACACAGATCCAATATAGCTTGATTAAGTTTCCAGTGTGAGGTCCATGGCATCCTCCATTTCATTCAAGGCCGAGGATAGGCTCGAAGGAGCTACCAACTTCAATGTGTGGAAGCTTTGGATAACAAATATCTTGCAAGAGCATGATCTTGAGCAGTATGTGACCACAGTGGTGGATGAAACCACGAATAATGCAGGAAGAGCGGCCTTCAGGAAGATTCAAGCAAAGGCCAAGAGAATCATATTTGACTCAGTCAAAGACAGTATAATGTCTGCAATGACTTCGTTAATGACTGCCAAGGACTCTATGGATACCTTGGTGAATCTATATGAGAAACAGGCTCCAAGTTAGAAGAGGACACTTAAGCACAAGCTTAAGTATTTGAAGATTGAGAAAGGTGAATCAGAGGCATATTTCTATTCCAGGATAACCCATATTAGAGATCAACTTTTAGTCACAGGGATGATAGTGGATGATGATGATTTAGTGCAGGCCATTTCTGACAGTCTTCCTTCTTCATGGGAGACCTTCTTATCCAGTGTAAGTGGGAGAGAGATTCAACCCATGTTTGAGAGGTTATGGCATGATTGCCTCCAGGAGGAGAGTCACACAGCTACCAGGAGCGAGCCAATGAAAAAATAGCACTCAACTTTAACATCAAGATTCAAGGGAAAGAAGAAAGGCACTTTCCAGAAAGGCTCTGAGAGGAATCCAAACACCAAAGGTACATTCAAAGGAAAGAATATTGATGCATCTAATATTAAATGCTTTAGTTGTAATAAGTTGGGTCATTTTGCTAAATATTGTTGGTTTAGAAAGAAATATCCAAGGAAAGGGAAACATCATGCCTCAACTATTGAGGATGATGAATCCAAAAGAAATCAGAAAATTCCTTCTAATGAGAAAGAAAATAGAAAAGAATATTACTTGGTTTTTGCCTTCTCTAGTTCAGTTTTTACGGGGCCAAAAACTTGGTCAGTAGACATTGGTGCATCAAAGCACATGACAGGGTACAAGGAGATCCTCTCATATTTCGAGTCAAAATCTTTTGCAGAGAAGGTTGAGCTTGGGGATGAAAAATGTTACAAGATAGAGGGAGTAGGCTCTATCTCCTTCAGACTGGAATTTGGGGCTAGACTTCATGTTGATGAAGTATTATATGTTTCAGGGCTCAAGAAGAATCTACTATCAGTTGCAACCCTTGAGGACAAGGGATATTGAGTGATCTTCGAGGATAGGAAGGCACTACTATGGGCTAAAGGTAGCCACTTAAGTACATCATAACCCATTGGAACTCGTAGTGGAGGATTGTATGTTGTGTTAGGATAGTCAGTTCAGGCATTGTCTCATGATGCAACTAGCTCCAACGAATTGTGGCACATAAGACTTGGACATCTTCATTACAAAGATCTTATATATCTATAGAACACGGTATGTGGCATGCCCTCTATTTCTCTTAGTAAAAATGAAATTTGTAAGGGATGAATACTAGGTAAAAACATAAAGAAATCATTTCCTAGCAGTGACAACAGAGCCCAGGGCATCTTAGATCTGGTTCAGTCTAATGCATGTGGTCTTATGTCATCTCCCTCACTTAGTGGTTGTTTTTATTATGTCATTTTTATTGATGATTACTCAAGAAAATGTTGGATATATTTCCTTAAAGCTAAAAGTGCCACATTTGACAAATTCAAAGAGTATAAATCCTTTATTGAAAAGCAGATAGGAAAACACATCAAAATCCTTAGAACAGACAATGGAGGAGAGTTTGAATCTCTCCAGTTTGAGGATTTCTGCAAGTCATCAGGAATAAAGAGACTGATTATCATACCATATAACCCTCGGCAAAATGGAGTTGCTAAGAGGAAAAATAGGACAATTTGTGAGGCAACGAAAGCAATGATGTTTGACCAGGATCTGCCAAATTCTTTATGGGAAAAATCTACCTCCATTATTGTGTATATTCAAAACATGTGTCCGAATGATACCTTGAAGGACAAGACTCCTAAAGAGGTCTTCTCAGGGATCAAACCTAAAGTAGGGCATCTAAGGATATTTGGGTGTCATGTGTATATTCATGTCCCTAAGGAAAAGGGGACAAAGATGGAACCCTCAGGCAAGAAAGGGATTTTTGTGGGGTACAATGAGAACTCCAAGGCTTACAAGATTTATGTACCAGGTCAAAGGAAAATAGAGGTAAGAAGAGATGTGACTTTCCATGAGGAAGCCACATTTAAGAAATCCAGAGAGATGTAGCAGGAATCAGAAGCAGTTCAACCAGATTCACCCTCTTCTGAAAATGAAGAGTCAGATGATCAGAGAGAGGAACCTCATGAAGGGTCAAGTAATGAGCCCCTAGAACCTTATGAAGTATTATAAATAACTCTTGAAGAACCTCCAACCAAAAGGAATCCATGGTGGCTTAAATAAATAGTGCAGGAAGTAGAAAGGATAGTTTAACTTTCAGGGAAAGGAAGAGGCCTCATAGGTTTGGAGGCTATGTTGAACTGATGCGCAACATTAGTGATGTCAAACCTTCTTCATTTGAAGAAAAAGATAAATTACAAGTATGGAAGGATGCCATGCTTGAGGAATACATGTCTATTATAAAGAACAATGTTTGGAACATTGTGTCGAGGCCAAAAGACAAATCAGTGGTTTCTTCCAAATGGATCTATAAGATCAAACATGCAGTTGATGGAAGTGTGGAAAAGTTCAAAGAAATATTTATAGCCAGAGGCTTCACTCAGAAAGAAGGAATCAACTACTAAGAGATTTTTTCCCTTGTAGCCAGGTATACCTCCATTCAAACTATTATTGCTTTAGCTTTCGTTCTTGGTTGGAAGCTACATCAGATGGATGTAAAAACAACATTCTTGAATGGAAAGATTGAACATGAGGTCTTTGTGGAACAACCCGACGGTTTTGTACTGCATAACAAAGGAACTCATGCATGCAAGCTAAGGAAGGCTTTGTATGATCTTAAGCATGCTCCTAGATTTTCGTATGACAGGATTGATCGCTTTCTTAAAAGCCCAAGATTTCAGAAAAGTGATGTTGATGCAAATCTATACTTCAAGGTAAGAGGTAACCAACCTGTTATACTAATCATGCATGTTGATGATCTCTTTCTAATAGGAGATGAAGGGATAATAGTCTGGTGTAAGAGGGATCTAACCTCAAAATTCAAGATGAAAGACTTAGGCTTGATGCATTACTTCCTAGGATTGGAAGTATGGAAAATACATGGTGAGATATTTTTGGCACAAGGAAAATACACAGTGGATGTACTAAAGAGGTTTGGTATGATGGATTGCAAATCCATGTCTACTCTGATGATTACCAACCTGAGGAAGTTGCATGATTCTGATACAGGTTCAGATTTGGTGGATCCCACCATGTATAGGCATCTGTTTGGATCATGATGTACATGATCCACACTAGGCCAGATATATGTTATGCAGTGATTGCAATGAGTCAGTTCATGACTATAATGTTCCCCAAAATCCCCATAATTTTTTTTTCTTTCTCTTTTGATTTTATAGTTTCTCATTCATCATTCTCCACTTTGTTTACTATTCATCAATGTGCCTATAATACCACCCATACTAAAGCTTTATGGTGTATTTATAAGGATTTAATGGTTGGTTATTTCATCCCTATTCACAACATGGTTATAAATTTTCTTCTTATTAACCCATCGTTGAAGGTTTAGGACTTTAATGTTTCTAGCATCATTTCACATGTTTAAAATAAAAATATACTTGCTATAAGATATAGTCGCACTCTTCTTACTATATACTATAGTCGCACTTGAAAGGTGTCTTTTAATTTATTTAGCATGACTACGAACCTCGTGCAAGTCTGTTAGTTTGTCTAAAAGTACATATAGGGTACTTCGTGAAACCTTTAGGTTCTGAATCCCTTCTCGATGAGGTCCCGTCACATAACCTTACTCATTCGTTGAGCGCACCACAACGATTAGGGAACTAGACTAGACCCCTCCCATTCCAAGTATGTGAGGTATTCCATCTCACGTGTAGCCATTGTATGGGGCATGAGAGGTTGGAGTTAGGTGGTTTGGTTTGGTACTTGGCACGCATTTCTCTTTTGTAATAGACTAACAAGGTTGGAGTAACTAGGTTTGGATGTGATTTTCCATTCCAAGTGAAAATAGACTCATGCCTTAACTGAATATCATCCTTACTCAGTCAATGACATTAAGGAAATGTAGAGATGACCGTCATATATTAAATGAGGCTAGACTGCTATATTTACACTTTTCCTGTAGTGCCTCTGCCTCGGCCTCCTACTCAACATACGTTCCCATTGGGTCCTTGACACCTTTCTCTGGCCACATGGTCTGGGTACTTAGTGCCATCCCCTTTCATTACTTTCGAGACAGGTCCTTTCGTATTTATCGGTGAGAGTTTCTTGGTTCATGTGACTTAGAGGTAAGCACCATTGACAGGGTTTCTATTATCTCTCTTCTCTTTCATGTAAGACTCAGGCGAACTATGGAATTTCTATTTTGTGAGCGAGGAGGACCACCATCTACTTTGACATTATACCAAGTAAGCCTACTCGCACCCACCATCCACATCCGCATACTAAATTTTGTTTAGGTGACTGCTGACTAAAATATTTTGTTGACTCTTTGGTTGTTCTCGATATTCTTGAGGTTTGGAAATAGGGTTATCCAGACTCAGACTAAGTGTTTACCAAGATTTGGGTGGATTAGTGAGAGTGTAGTTCCTAGTGGGAAAAACCCTTGTTATTTCCCGAGTTCTCTGCTTCGACTACTAGTTATTGGGGTTGGCTTAAAGAATAATTACATTAGCATTGGTAATACAGAATGAATAAGTCCCTTTATTCTTGATCACTCTTCTTGCATGAGGCAGGAGTAATATAGTAAGTGAGACAGTCCTTTTAATCGGGTTTGTCATTTGTTTTCCGGGAAGAAAAGATTCAAACATTTTGTCACCATACCTACTAACATACTTAGGAAAACCCTGGCCTGCGGGGTATCTTCTCAGATGGTAACTCTGAAATGTTTCCTATCCCGCATTGAGCATTTAAAAACAAAAACTAGTCTTTTCTTCGAAACCCATTACTCTTTGGATCTTGTTGCAACTCCCATTGAAATTTTGTCTCTGTACTATTTTGTTTCTAGACCCTTTTCTATCCCGCGTGTCTACAGAATACGTACCCCTAAGTAAGGTGGAACCTATATGCGTACTCAACTTTGATGAGGAAGGAAATACAATCATCTGTGTATCACATAATACAGCCTGCGACTACACAGAGGCATTCATTTTTCTTTCCATCATATTATTGCTATCTGTAGGTGTAATTTCAAGCATAGTGTTGTGTATAATTTGTAAGACCGTTTTCTTCTGTCGGATGATATTCGAATAGTGTATA
>ML781505.1:444224-489683 GCA_009831015.1 Picea engelmannii
ATTGTTAAAACCCTGCATGATGCAATGCGACCTCTCGTTGGCCTGGTTATGAAATCTCTGCACTGACTATTGTACTGCACTTCGAATTCTGGAAGGTTTAAATTTGACAGTTAGATATAGTTCAGTTCAGTGTGTAGGATTTATAGTGGGACTTCATACATCATGACTTATGCCGTCTATAAGTTAAAGCAAGACTAACCCTGTCGACTATTTCAATTTATTTAGATCTGTTAACTGTTGTAGAAAGAAAGTTTTCCACTGGTTAGTTTTGTTCTTTTTAGGATTGGCTATAATTCACTAATGATGGGACCTATTTATGTGAGGGTACCCATTAGGGAGTTACTGCACCACTCTCCTTTAGCCCGGACATCCATCCAGTCAGCAAGCGGTGGGGAACGAATAAGTGTCTCTCTGGAATATTCTATTTGTTTAACAAAACATCAATCCTTTTAATGTTTCATTATCTTTCATTCTTGTACATATTGCTAATAATTAGAGGGTATACTTTTGCAGGGCTTCATTCTGCGCAAGTTTTCGGATAACCGCCCCTTTTCTTGGCACAAAAGGTATTCGGGTTTCAAGCCCATCTCCTCTCAGTTTTAACTCTACAGGTGCTAGGAAAATGGGCTCGTGGCTCCATCCAAATTTCCATTTTCAATTAGTTTTGTTCCACCCTCAATATTGTTAGGATGAAGTGTAACCCCTCTTGCATAAAGGTCCGTGTTCGATTTGAGTTTGGTCAAACTATGTAATAATTTTCTTGATATTGAGCTATAGTCCCTGTCGAATGTACTCAGGATGATATGGAAAATCATAGTGAGTTTGTCTCTTGATTATCGAGCACCAATTACAGTATAAAAATAAATATTACATCCAAGGCATTTCAACTTATGTGTCCTCAATCTGATTGTTCCGACACTAATGTATTTACCAGAAATTAGCTATGGCAATAGAATTATTGGTACTCCTTTATTTTTTTGTATTCGATTTATAGTGATAAGAAATGAGTTGTTGTCGTGACTAAGGCTAGGAAAATCCAACTCGTATCATACCTACGAATGCATTAAAATTCCAGCTTCTCTATTTCAAAATAAATTTATTGGTCTCCTACATCCAACATTTCATTTATATAGTTGTATTTACATATCTTCCAGAATAGTCTGTCATTTACATAATATAAGAACATATCTAATATTTATACATTCTGTTGTAGGTATGAAACCTCCGTTTTCTTCCGTGACGTCTACACAGATCGCCAACAGTAATTAGACCCGTATATTTTATATGAATATAATTATACCGTGAAATAGATAGTGTTTCGCACTAGTTTTAATTCAATTATATGCAAAAATGAAGGTCTTGAATAAGTAATTATGAACCTAAGATTTACTTGCAGAAATATAAACTTAGTTACAAAGGTATTTATACATAGGCATTCTTTGAAAAAGGAATTTTGATTCATTGGTAGTTTATCCTATAGTTACTTTCATATAGTATAAATCTAGTTTAAAGAAATGATTGTTTCCGGAATCTAACCATGCATAATCTTTTCAATCTGTCATAATGTTTAAAAGGTAAGATCTAGAATTCATTCAGAATTTAATCCAACCATAAGAGTCACTCAGAATTAGATTTGTAGGGCATTCTATTAGTATCTATGATTCATACACTCGAACAGATTTCACCCAGGTTATGATATCAACTCAGAATTAATAGATGCACTACATCAGTGATTTAATCATTCATCAGAGATGGAAAATATTCCAATTCAGAATTAACAAATGCATTACATCAGATATATAAGCATTCAAAGAGATAAGGAGTATTTAACATATCTGAACCACTCGCGGAAAGACAAAGGGAACAACCATGTTCCTCCCAACTGTAGAACAGGGCAGCCAAATCCCTTGTCCTGCTCACCCCCTAGCTTGACCATGAATCCATGAGGGTTAGCTTGGAACTCCTCCTCAGCAATGTTGTTCAATTTCAAAAAACTTGTTCTTGCCTCACACTCAGTAGGGAGTGTTCATAACAGCAAGAGGTAATTCTTTTCCCAACATACTTGGCAGCGTCCTGCCTCCTCTCATATGTTATATATGAAAAAATCATTTTTGCCTAGGTCTTTTCCCTCCCTTGGGAATTTGCGTAGCTTTCCAAATCCATGATTTTCAAAGGCTGCCAATGGCCAAATCCTTGATTTTCCACTTGTAAAAATCAGCCCAGAGTTAGTTCCAACGTGCTCCCCTCTTATGGAGTCATGGTCAGCTAAATTTAACATGGTTGTTCCATTTGTCCTCCTGCAATAAACAAAAAAATATTTTGTTTACATACAAGTCTCATAGTCAAATAGTTAGTTGGGTCAGATCAAGTCTCTACCCAACAGTCATAATAATTAATTACAATTTATCAAATTCAAAATTCGAAATTGCCATAAATGGCAAAAAAAATTCAAATTTGAATTTACTAAAAACGGAATAGTTTTTCTAACAAATTTTGACTTTCAAAAGTACTTTATATATATTTTTTTTTGATGTCACATCCTTTCCCCCTTCAATAAAACAATGTCTTCAGTTTTCGTTCATTTCTTGGAACATGATTGGATGAGATTTCCACAAATCTCCCTCCAATTCCCAAGTGGCCTCCTCAGGACTAAAGTGCTTCCATTGAACCTTTACCTAAGTGACGACTTTGTTACGAAGTGTTATTTCTCTTCGGTATAGAATATGCAAGGGTTTTGCTTGGAACTCGCCTTCTAGTTCCACCTGCACCAAGTTCCAATCAATCATATGAGTAGGGTCATGAACATATTTTTTCAATAAAGAACATAAAATACATTATGAATTTTTATATTAGTTGGAAGTGCAAGTTGGTATGCCAGGGGTCCCATTCGAGCGAGTATCTCGAAGGACCCACAAAACTTGGGCTCCATCTTGGCACAGTTTCTGAGTTTTAGTGAAATTTTTCGGGCTTTGACTTTTAAGTAAACATGATTCCCCACTTGAAACTCCAAGTGTCTTCTTTTCTGGTCTGCATAACTCTTCTACATGTCATGTGCCTCTTTTAAGTTTCGTTGTACCTTTCTTACTGTATTCTCCATTTCTTGGAGCATCTCTGGTCCAACCATAATTCTATTAGCCGGGTTGTCCCAGCTAATTGGAGTCGTACACTTTTTGTCGTACAGTACTTCGAAGGGGCTTAGCTTAGCCGAAGTTTGGTACCCATTGTTATATGCAAATTCTACCAAGTGTAGATAGTCTTCCCATTTGCTCGGTTTTGTTCTTACGTACATGCAGAGCATATCTTCTATGATTTGGTTTGTCCTTTCGGTTTGTCCATATGTTTGTGGATGATAACTCATACTGAAATTCAGTTTGGTATTTAGCCCTGCAAACAATTCCTTCCAAAAAGCGGACATGAATTTTACGTCTCTATCTGAAATTACTATTTTAGGAATACCATGCAGTCTAAAAATTTATTTCATAAATATTTCAGCAATGTTTATAGCTTTAAAAGTAGACTTTACTGGAATGAAGTGTGCATACTTATTGAGTTTATCGATTACAACCATGATAGAGTCATTATGTTTCTGATTTTTGGGAAAATCTATAATAAAGTCTAGCAATATGGTCTCCCATTTCCATTCCGGTACTGGTAATGGTTGTAATAGGCCAGTTGGATGTTGGTGTTCGGCCTTTACCTACTGACAGTCTTGGAACCTAGCCAAATATTCTGTTGTTTCTCCCTTCATATTAGGCCAATAGAAAAAATTCATGAGTGTTGTTATCGTTTTCTGGTATCCTGGATGACCAGAATACGGTTTCTTATGCACTTCGTCAAGAACTGTTATCTTTAACTCTGTTGAATCGAGTATGTAAAGTCTATTTTTAAAACATAGTAACCCATCTTTATCGATACTCAGGTCATGTGAGTTTGTTGTAGTGTCATGTAATTCTGCCACTAACTTGGTGTAATTTTCGTCATTAATACCTGTCGTCCTTATTCTCTGTTCGAGATCGCTTGTTGCCCTGTTGACGTTTATCTCAAATATCCCATGGACTCTTCTGCTTAAAGCATCTACTACCTTATTTTCCTTACCTTTGATATGTCTTACCTCAAAGTTGAATTCGCTCAAAAAGGCTAGCCACCTTGCTTGCCTTGCATTAAGATATGGTTGGTTGAACAAGTATTTCACCCTGTTGTTATCTTTCAATAGTAGAAACTTTCTGCCCATTATGTAGTGTCGCCACATTTTTAAGGAGTGTATTACTATTGCCAATTCCAAATTTTGAGTGGCGTAGTTTCGCTCATGTTCCTTTAACCTCCGGGACTCATAGAAAATAACATGTCCTTCTTGAGTTAGGACACCACCTAGTCCTTCTTTACTCGCGTCAACATAGACCGTGAAGTCTTTATCTAGGTCTGCTACCTTTAGAATGGGTGCGGTCGTTAATAATTTCTTCAACTTATTAAAACTATCTTAGCACTTTTGTGACCAGTTAAACTTGGTCCCTTTCTTTTGTAACGATGTGATGGGGTAGGCTATTTTGGAAAACCCCTCAATAAATCTGTAATAATATTCGATGATTCCCATGAATGACCGAATGTCCGCTACATCCTTCGGTACCGACCATTCCATAATGGCTCTTACTTTCTCAGGGTCGAATGCAATGCCTTCTACAGAAATGACATGTCCTAGGTATTGTATCTTCTTATGATAAAAATCGCATTTATCAAATTTAGCATACAGTTGGTGTTTCCTCAAATTTTGCAGAACGATTCTTAAGTGTTCTTCAGTTCTTCTTTTGTTTTTGAATATACCAGTATATCATCAATAAACACCAGCATGAATTTGTCCAAGTATTGACTAAAAATACTATTCATTAAGCACATGAATGTGGCTGACGCGTTAGTGAGTCTGAAAGGTATGACCACAAATTTGTAATGTCCATATCTTGTTCGAAAAGTTGTCTTGCTTATGTCCTCATCTTTTATCCTAACTTGATGATGTCCAGATCGTAAATCCAACTTTGAAAAGATCTTTGCCCCACCTACTTGATCGAACAGATTGTTTATCCTAGGTAAAGGGTACTTGTTTTTAATAGTCACTTTGTTCAATTGTCTATAATCGATACATAGTCTTAGAGTACTGTCTTTCTTCTTCACAAAGAGGACGGGTGCTCCCCAAGGTGAAACACTCGGTCTGATATACTCTTTGTCCAATAACTCCTGCAGTTGGATTTTCAATTTCGTCAATTCTGGTATACTCATTTGGTAAGGTGCTTTCAAGATAGGGGTTGAACCATGTAGTAGGTCTATGGAGAAGTCTATTTCTCTTCTAGTGGGTAATTCAGGTATTTCATCAACAAATGCATCTCTGAAATCGAGTAAAACAACAAAGTCTTCCAAGTTAGGTTTGTCTTTCTTTTCTAACAGGTTTGTAACTTGGATGGCATAAACTTGAAATCCCTTTCTCATGCATTTCTTGAATTGCATCGCGGAAACTTGTCTAACTGATACAGGTTTTGGTACACCTTGGATTGTTCTAGTAGTGTCATAATCGTCTTTATAGTTAAGTGTATGTGTATAAAAATCGAGTATTGCCTTGTGCTTTTCCAACCAATCCATTCTGATAATCATATCATAAGATCCTAGGGGTAGGATGTTCAGATTTGTCCTTATGTTCTGACCATCTAAGTTGAACTTAAAATCATAAATAAATTCAATTACTTTCCTTTTAGTTCTGGTAGCTAGTTGTACCAGCAATGATTTTGCATGCTTCAGTTTCTTAAGTTTATTTGACTCTACTATACCAAGAGTAACATAACTAAACGTAGCTCCAGGTTCAGTTAAAACATAAATTCGAGTGTCATTGATTTTACCTTCGATTTATACCACAGAGGATTGGTGGTCAGCTTGTCGACCATCTATGGCTGCATTTATCCGAGGCAAGCTTCTGCCCACATCACCCACCGTTGAGGCTTCCTGCAAGTTATGAACAACAGTTCGGTTTGTTGAAATTAAACGTGGACAGTTCCTCCTTAGGTGAGGTTCTCCACATTCCCATCACTTTAATGGTTCGCGGGGGTTGTCCCCAAACTTCTTCGTTCCCAGATTTACCAGTTTACCGCTACCTTGCATATTCATATGGTTGGAGTGAAAATATTTTCTCGGAAAGTTTTTTGTTGCATTCCAGTAAGGAGTTGGCTAGTATCCCTTCTTCCACTGGTTCATTTGATCTTGTTTCTTATCCTTCCAGGCTTTGGGAAACTCTGTATGTTATTTATACTGGTTGTAGCACGTTCTTGCTTTCCTGAATACTTCACTCAAGGATTTGGGGTTGTCAAACTCAATTTTGTCCCTATAGGACTATGGTAAACAACTTAAGAATTGCTAGATTTTCACCTTATCCTTCTGAATGTAAGGTACGAACCTTAGTAATTACATGAATTTATTTATAAGGTCTTCCATTGTCATTTGTCCAAGTCTTAACTCGTAAAATTATTTCGTTTTCCTTTCATAGTAGCTTTCAGATAGGTACTGTTTTTTGAAATATTTCTTGAAGTCGAACCATTCCATCTGTTTTTCTTTTAAGCCCTTTTCCAATTTCAGATCTTGCCACCAGATGTTGGCCTTTCCTTTCAGGTTGTAAATGGCCATTCTGACTTTCATATTGCTGGAATAGTTGTATATTGGAAATATTTTTTGATATCTAATAACCATGCCTTAGCTTCCTCACCTATTCTGGATTCCCCGTCAAATGTAGAAGGTTTATTCTTCTTGAATTCCCCTTCAAGATGATCTACTTGTTTCCTTTTTCTGTCTGGTTTTTCTTTATCTTCAGCTGAAAGGGTACCCTCAGATGAGTTGTCCTCTTTTTCTTCTTCAGGACCGGAGTTCTTGGAGTCCCTCTTACTGACCTATTCTTCATGATTATCATCCTTTGGGATTTTCTTGGTTACTATGCTGCGCAGCAGGACTTCATTTATCTCCTGATGTTCCTGTTGTGATTTCTTCAGTTTCTCATTGTCTACTTTGAAAACCTGCAGTTCAACAATAAGATTCCTCATTTTTCCAGTACTTTCGTAGGTGAGCTTACGTCACTATTTTGTCTTGGATCTCCCATAGGTCCTTTCTCTATATCCCCTTCCAATCTGATTTCTGCATTATCCCGAGCTGCCATAATTTACATAAAACAGAAAGGGTTTTCTGTTTGTAACAAAAAGGTTTATTAGTTTTTCTTAAATCAAATATATATAAAGCAATTACAGTGGCCATGTTTAGGTCCAGTGTTGTAACCTTTGCTCTGATACCATATGTAATGTTCCCCAAAATCCCCATTAAAAAAAAAACTGTCTTTTGATTTTATAGTTTCTCATTCATCATTCTCCACGTTGTTTATTGTTTGTCAATGTGCCTATAATACCACCCATACTAAATCTTTATGGTGTATTTATAAGGATTTAATGGTTGGTTATTTCATCCCTATTCACAACATGGTTATAAATCTTCTTCTTATTAACCCATCGTTGAAGGTTTAGGACTTTAATGTTCTAGCATCATTTCACATGTTTAAAATAAAAATATACTTGCTATAATCTATAGTCACACTCTTCTTACTATATACTATAGTCGCACTTGAAAGGTGTATTTTAATTTATTTAGCATGACTACGAACCTTGTGCAAGTCTGCTAGTTTGTCTAAAAGTACATATAGGGTACTTCGTGAAACCTTTAGGTTCTGAACCCCTTCTCGAGGAGGTCCCATCACATAACCTTACTCGTTCATTGAGCACACCACAACGATTAGGGAACTAGACTAGACCCCTCCCATTCCAAGTATGTGAGGTATTCCATCTCACGTGTAGCCATTGTATGGGGCACGAGAGGTTGGAGTTAGGTGGTTTGGTTTGGTACTTGGCACACATTTCTCTTTCGTAATAGAATAACAAGGTTGGAGTAACTAGGTTTGGATGTGATTTCCCATTCCGAGTGAAAATAGACCCATTCCTTAACTAAATATCATCCTTACTCAATCAATGGCATTAAGGAAATGAAGAGATGACTATCATATATTAAATGAGTTCGAACGACTATATTTACACTTTTCCTATAGTGCCTCTGCCTCGGCCTCCTACTCAACATATGTGCCCATTGGGTCCTTGACACCTTTCCCTGGCCAAACGGTCTCGGTACTTCATGTCATCCCCTTTCATTACTTCTGGGACAGGTCCTTCCATAGTTATTGCTGAGAGTTTCTTGGTTCATGTGAGTTAGAGGTAAGCACCATTGATAGGGTTTCTATTATATCTCTTCTCTTTCATGTAAGACTCAGGTGAACTATGGAATTTCTATTTTGTGAGCGAGGAGGACCACCATCTACTTCACCATTATACCAGGTAAGATTACTCAAACCCACCATCCACATATGTGTACTAAAGTTTGTTTATGTGACTGTTGACTAAAAGATTTTTTTGACTCTTTGGTTGTTCTTAGTATTCTTGAGGTTTGGAAATAGGATTATCCAGACTCAGACTGAGTGTTTACCAAGCTTTGGGCGGATTAGTGAGAGTGTAGTTCCTGGTGGAAAAAAACCTTGTTATTTCCCGAGTTCTCTGCTTCGACTACTAGTTATCGGGGCTGGATTAAAGAATAATTACATTAGCATCGGTAATACAGAATGAATAAGGCCCTTTATTCTTGCCCCCTCTTCTTGCATGAGGCAGGAGTAATACAGTAAGTGAGACAGTCCTTTTAATCGGGGTTGTCATTTGTTTTCCGGGAAGAAAAGCTTCAAACATTTTGTCACCATACCTACTAACATACTTAGGAAAACCCTGGCCTAAGGGGTATCTTCTCGGATGGTAACTCTAAAATGTTTCCTATCCTGCATTGAGCATTTAAAAACGAAAACTAGGCTTTTCTTCGAAACCCATTACTCTGGATCTTGTCGTGACTCCCATTGAAATTTTGTCTCTGTACTATTTTGTTTCTAGACCCTTTTATGTCCCGCATGTCTACAAAATACGTACCCCTAAGTAAGGTGGAACCTATATGCGTACTCGGCTTTGATGAGGAAGAAAATATAGTCATCTGTGTATCACATAATACAGCCTGCGACTACACGGAGGCATTCGTTTTTCTTTCCATCATTTTATTACTATCTGTAGGTGTAATTTCAATCATAGTGTTGTGTATAATTTGTAAGAACGTTTTCTTTTGTATAATTGACGAGAGGTCGCATTGCCTCACACTCAGCAGGGAGTGTTCATAACAAAAAGAGGTAATTCCTTTCCCAGCATACTTGGCAATGTCATGCCTCCTCTCATATGCTATATATGCAAAAATCATTTTTGCCTAGGTCTTTTCCCTCCCTTGGGAATTTTTGCATCTTTCCAAATCCCTAATTTTCAGGGGCTGTCAATGGCCAAATCCTTGATTTTCCACTTGTAAAAATCATCCCAGAGATAGTTCCAACATGTTCCCCTCTCGTGGAGCCATGGTCAACTAAATTTAACATGGTTGTTCCATTTGTCCTCTTGCAATAAATAAAACAATATTCTATTTACATACAAGTGTCATAGTCAAATAGTTAGTTGGGTCAGATCAGGTCTCTTCCCAACAGTCATAATAATTAAATACAATTTATCAAATTCAAAATTTGGAATTGCCATAAATGGAAAAAAAATTCCAAATTTGAATTTACTAAAAACAGAATAGTTTTTCTAACAAATTTTGACTTTCGAAAATACTTTATATTTTTTTGGGGGGATGTCACAATGACTAAACCGAGATAGAGACACTGGGTGGCAACAAATCACATCTTGAGATATCTTAGAGGGACCATTACTTATGGTCTGAGATATACATCCAGTGGTGGTTTATTTTTGCATGGGTATGCAGATGTTGACTGGGCAGGAAACCCAGTGGATCGGAAGAGTACTTCCAGATACTGCTTCAGTTTAGGATCTACTATGATCTCTTGGTCAAGCCAGAAGTAGGAATCCATTGCATAGAGTACATCAAAGGTTGAGTGCATTGCAACAAGTGATGCTAGCAAGGAAGAAGTATGGATCAGAAAACTGGTTTCTGGGTTGTTTGGTGACAAGATCGAGAGGACGATGGTTCACTGTGATAATCAAAGTTGCAAAAAATTGACAGAGAACCTGATATTTCACGACAGGTAAAAACATATTGACATGAGGTACCACTACATCTGAGACTTGGTCCAAAGAAAAACTGCAAAGTTACAATACATAGCCACGAGCGAGCAGGTAGTTGATATCCTGACCAAGCCTCTGACCTCGAGACAGTTTGTGCAGCTGAAAGGCAAGCTTGGTGTGGCTGAGAATGACTCCCTTGCTGAGAGGGAGTGTTAAATTTGGCAGCATCGATAGTCATTCTCCAATGAGAGGCCATATGGGCCACCCTGAGGCTAGCCAGGGAGATTTGGAGAATCAACCAGTCTTGTGAGGTATTGACAAAATCCAAGGGGAACGTACAACCTCTGTGATTCAAACCAAAATTCAGGACGAACGAGATGCTATGTGAGTCTAATGAAAAAGTCAGGGGGAATGTACAATCTAGTGCAAAAGTCAGGGGGAACATACAACCTCTGTGAGCATAGACAATCTAGTGCAAATGTCAGGGGGATCGTACAACCTCTGTGAGCATAGAAAAACTAATGCAAAAGTCAGGGGGGATGTACAACCTCTATGAGCCTAGTCAAACCTTGTGAGCCATGAGCAAAAGTCAAGGTATCTAGGAAAATTTAGGTTGAATATAAAATTCCTATGAGCTACAAACAAACGATATTCCTAATATTGCAAATGATATAAATGTATTGATCTAGTGCATTGGCACGTGTAACATTATCCACCATGAAGAGAATTTTGAATTTCCTTGTAATGTTGAGTTGTAACTGAAGTCTTAAGTCGAAGTTCTATTTTAGAACTAAAGTGTAATGTTGAGTTGTAACTAAAGTCTTAAGTCTAGTTCTATTTTAGAACTAAAGTGTAATGTTGAGTTGTAACTAAAGTCTTAAGTCTAGTTCTATTTTAGAATTAAAGTGTAATGTTGAGTTGTAACTAAAGTCTCAAGTCTAGTTCTATTTTCGAACTAAAGTATACCAGTCTCAAGTCTAGTTCAAACTAAAGTATGAAGTTGAGTTATGATTAAAGCATGCAAACAAGTTACTATTTCAAGCCTCTCCTCTTCTCCTCTTCAGCCTATATAAGCAAAGGTCGACCCCTCTCTTCAACACAGTTTTTGATATGCAGGTTAAGGGAGAAGCAATAAAGGAGCATATCATTGATAAAGAAGCAATATACCAAAGCAACATATCGGTGTTGTATATCAACAATAGAGGTTGCATATCAGAGGCATATATCAACAACATGAGGCATATATCAACAACATATCAGTGATGTATATCAACAATAGAGGTAACATATCAGAGGTGTATTTCAGCAAGGTCGCTTAGGTCTTTGTCAGGTCAGAGTCATCTTGGCAAGATCTTTAAGAGCAAAACATTCATGGTGGATATTTGTAAGTGATCAGACATTATTAATGCAATAAAGGAATATCATTTGTTGGGGTTTTTCTCCCTATACAGGGTTTCCCCAGGGTATATGTGTTGTTGATGTGCATGCTTACTTATCTACATAGTTATTGCTATTCGATTATGATTGGGTATTGTTGAAGTGTATTAAGCTGGAATCAAAGTGTTGAAGAAAATAAAAGAATTAATCCACATAATAAATCAAGCTCATAATTTAACAATAACTCCACCATAAAGTTTAACCATTATGCAGCATGATCTACTGACAGCTCCAAATCCTCGCTTCTCTACCACACCTCTTCAAATGTAACAGGGTCACGTGTTGTCAAAGTTTGTGCAAGAGTAGAGATTTTTCTTTGATTGAGTAGTGAGATAAGTTCTTCATTGAGAAAGGGCATGTTCCTGATGCCCATGATCCTATCTCTCCCAATAGAAATTAGATGACCTGCTCTAGGGCACCAATTGATCCAGTGGTTGATAATAGCGAGCAAGTGAATGACACTTGACCAAATCCTCAATGTTGAATTGTACTTATGACATGGATGTCTAATACAATTGATGAGATTGGAATTATGTAAGTATTTATCCCTAATAACCTGATGCCAAATAATATCCTGAGATAAAACTCGCCAAAGGGTAACAATATTCAATGCCAAGTTGAATTGTGTGAAATTACAAAGACCCCACCCCCGTTCTTTTTAGGTCTTGAAAGAACCTCCCATCTATAGAGGTGATACTACTGATTGTCTGAATGACCATTCCATAAAAAGTGGAACATCATTTTTCTAATTTTATTTAAAACAGAGTGAGGCAATGCTTCCATAGACATCCAATATATAGGTTGGCCTTCCAATATCATTTTAACCAAAATATATCTCCCACCCAGTGAAATCCATCTGTTGCACCATAATCTGATTTTATTTATAACTTTTGAAACAAGCCAGTCCCAATCAGCTGCGCAATGCGCTCTTGTATTCAAGAAATATCCCAGGTATCGAAACCCATAAGAGAGGTCACTAAAGGTACAGTGAAGGAAGGATTTGTATTGGCCCAGTTCTAAATCCGAGAGGCCTTCATAATGGATAGTGGATTTTGTTTGGTTCATCGAAAGACCCGAGCCTTTACAGAAAAGACCGATAAGTTTTTCGATCTCTTTCCATTCTAAAAGGCTTGCCTTAGACATAATGAGGACATTGTCCAAAAAAAGTAGATGAATATTTTTTTTCAATGTAGAAACCTTAATCCTTGTAATAACTCATTCATCAAGACCATTCTTCAATAACAAGATGAGACCTTCCATTACTAATATGAAAAGAAGGGGTGATAATGGGGAACCCTGCCTAACTCCCCTTCCGCTTCTGAAAAAAATTGTGGCCTCCCCATTAAGTAAAACAACTAAGGACGAAGATGTGACACATGACATAACCCAATTGATCATTTGGATCCTGAATCCAACTTTAATAAGGATCATTCTAAGTATATCCCAATCTATACAATCATACGTTTTCCTTAAGTCCAATTTTAAAACAAGGGCTTTCAATTTTTTCTTTTTAATACTATAAAGGATTTCATGATCAGTGCCAATTGCATCTTGTATACGCCTACCTTTCAAAAATCCCATCTGTTCAATTGAGATTGACTTTTCCAGGAAAGGGTTAATCTGGTTGGCGATAATTTTTTATATTACCTTGTAGCACAGGTTGCATAAAGAAATTGGGCGGAAGTCATCAAAGGTTTTTGGATTATTAGCCTTCAGAATCAGAGTCAAGAATGTGGAATTTAGGCCTCCCACAATAGAACCTAATCTTCTCGATTCTTCCACCATTTCTAGGAGGTCTTCCCCTACTAAATCAAAAAAGTGCATAAAAAACTTTGTTGTCCACCCATCCAGGCCCGATATCGTTTCCTTCTTAAAATGAAAGAGAACAGTTTTCAACTCCTCCAGAGTAACAAGATGGTACAATGTGTTAGATTCTGCAGCATCAACCAACTATGGAAAGAAATCTATAAACTTACATTGTTCAACGATGTTCAGTGTAGTCAGAGCCTTATAGAAATTCTTAAAATAATGGACTACTTCATCCTTTATTGAATTCTGATCTGTGACAGATTCATCGTCACCACCTTTGATTTCCCAGATATGTTTCCTTACTCTATTGTGACTTGTGAAATTATGGAGATACTGTGTGTTGTTGTCACCACTAGCCAACCAAAGAGCCCTGTTGCGCAAACACCATTGTTCTTCCTCTCTTCTTAATATACCATTCCTTTCAGATTCCATTTGTCGAAGTGATAACTCTGCTCCTTCATTAGAAGGATCTCCACTCAGATATTTAATGATATCTTTTATATTTGCTTCAATCGCAATCATCTTTGCTTTGCTCCTAGTCACCTTCTCTTTATACCAACTTTTGGTATGTTTTTTTCAGTTCTTGTAACTTCCAAACGATCCTCTTTTGTTTGCCCCCTTCGGAAAGATAAATAGGGTCTTTCCAAACCTTAAAAACTATATCCGCAAATTCCTTATCATTGAGCCACTGTGCATTAAATTTGAAAGGATAAATCTTATAAGTCGACGGTAATTCCAACTGTAATAATACTGGCGCATGGTCGGAAATAAATGGGAATTCTAAAGAAGACCTGTATATGCCGACGTCAGTTAAAAGATCTTCTGAGACCAATACCTTGTCTAATATCCTTGAAATCACTCCCTGTCCAAAGCGACCATTTCTCCAAGTGGGTACCAACTTTGTCGGTTTGATGTCAATTAAGTTTTTAGAGGAAAATAGATCTGTATAGTAATCATTAGTAATTCCATCATGAGACCCTCCCCATGCCTCTTCTGAAGAAAGTATGATATTAAAATCCCATTCCATGATCAATTTTTTAATTGATAAAATGTCGTTGTCTTCCACTGAATTCCAGAAAGTTTTCTGGTCCGAGCATGGTCCATAGATATTTAGCATAGTTGTCTCTCGATTATTTAATAAACTCCTACTTGTTAACCGAATACCACCAACCGTGATATAAGGAACTAGATCAAACAAGTTTGGATCCCAGGTTGCTAACAATCCTCCAAATTTACCCACAAAATTAATGGATCATATGGCCCATGACGGTCAAAAACTAAATAAAAAGTCCCTCGCTTTCTAAGCAGAAACCAAAGTTTCTTGAAGAAATATAACCTAAGGTCGGGTGTGATCCAAAAGGCGCCGAAAGGAAGCAACTTTGAGGGTGCCCCCAATCCCTTTAATATTTAGGGAGAGCAGTAACATGACTTAGCCCTCACCAAGGATTTCAATGCTCTAAGAGGCCCAATGTCACTGGAAGAAGGAGATGACTCTGAAGTCTTTACCGAATTATGTGTCAATTTTTTCTGACAACTTCTCATTTTAATAGGTGAGATTTCTACACCTAAACCTCTCTACCATGCGAAGTATTTCCCTTCCCTTGTCGTCTTAATCTTGGAACTATTAGCCTCTAAGGACTTCGCAGGGTCATGATGAACCTTCCCCAAAAAGGTTGGTAGTTTAATGGCTTCTTTGTTATCCCTAATGAAAGGGATCAGTGAATCGAGAACCATATTGAGAGAAGTCTCATCCTCCTCAGGTTCTCTAAAACCAGGCTCCATCAAAGACTCATTTAAAACTGGTGGAGGAGGACTAGGTGTCAATATCGAATCCCTCGAGCCACCCACTTGCGAGACCGATAGTTGAGGGGTCCCTGCAGGTAGGCTGGAAGGTAGAGATGAACAAGAAACATCAAGGTGGTCGATAGCTAGGTTGGGTGGCTTACCCACTTCATTTAAATGAATCAATGATTCCCTAGGAGGACCAGAAGAGCCCAGACCCCCCTTGGTAACCCCTTTTTCATGAGAAGTAGAGCGCAATAACCACCCCGAAGTTTCTAAGGCATCCTTTTCCCACAGAGTTAATGAAGAAAAGAGTGTAAGGCAGAAGAAATTTAACTTACCTGTAAGTGAATTCACCGGTTTTGAATGAAGCCCTATCTCGGTTGTATTGTGGAAGGGTGTGTTTCCCATGGAATCCACTTCATTCATATAATCTGGAGGATCTTCCTGTAAAAGGGTATCTTCATAATTTTCCTCATTTACTTTGCCATTGCAGTCCCGCCGAAGATGGCTTGTACAGTGACACCAGCTGCATCTGAAGGGGATACCTCGGTAATCTAATCGTTGTTTAATATGTCAACCTTGGCATTCAATATACAACACTTCTGGAAGCCCTTCATGAAAATCTATTTCCACCATTATCCTCCCCACTTTCCTTGCTAAATTAACCAGGGTCCTAGTATCTAGTGAAATGAAATGCCCCAGAGCATCCCCTATAGCCTTCAAAGCCCCCTCGTTCCAGAAATGAATAAGAAGTCCCAACAATAGAACCCATAAATGCCTATGTTGGAAGTGCTCTATTAAAGGGTCAAATGCCACCCTCCACTATTTTAGCATTAGAGCGCTCCCTCCCAAAACCCAAAACATGTCCAGTAGAATAGAGACATCCTCCAAGGTTTTGTAGATGAACCCCATCCACCCTTTAGTGAGGTAGAGTATCTCAGGAGCATACCCGAGGATAGGAACCCAAGTTTGTAACACCCATTCTGTGACTAGACTATCCGCTAAATAGGAGTAGGAAAGTCTTCCTACCGACCCACACAGTGCTAGTCTGCAAGTCTCTTCGAGACCCACATCCACCCCCAGTACCATCCTCTAAACTCTCTTATTTGGCTTCCACACTTGCTTTTGAACCCCGGTCTGAGATAAGTTTAAGTGAGAGTTCCTAAATCTGCCTACCGAGGCTTCACCTTTGGCACCTCTTCTTAGATGTGAAACAGATTCAGGGGGACATTGTGGATGAATAAAATAGGTAGATTAAGGGGAACAACAACCAGGAGAGTTTGAGTGGAAAAACTATTTTTCCAGGAGGTTACCAGGCGCAGAAAAAAGAGACGGAGCGTTAAAGCTAGTATAGTGAGGTACAGGATTAGTAATAAGTGATGGTGTGCATGAGAACACTCCAGCCAAGTCTTCCTTTTTGAAAAGACCTTCCTTGTACCACTCTGCCTCGTCCATCGGGTTCATAAGTGTCATGACGTCTTGGAGGATGTCAGCATTCTCTTCCAAGTCCATAGAGCACCAATTGTAATGCACTAAGCTAAAAAAATAATGGTTCTTTAAAGCCAAGGAAAAGACAACTTGTCGGGAATTGAATCCTAAGCCCAATGAACAAGAGTTTAACCCACAAAATCCTAAAAAGATGCATTTCATTCTCACCATCAGTAGGTGGGCAGGATAACCTCCACAGAGAAGTTAGGAAACCGCCAGAAAACTCGGTTCAGATACCAAAAAAAGTAAAATATACCAGACCCGTGAAACTAAACATTTTTTTTTTTTGACCATGGGAACAACAACCTCCCAAGAGTATATCCAACATCCCGCAAGCCAGATATACCAATAACTTGTGACTTAGCAGGGGCCGAGACGTCCCGAGGTCCAACGAAGGTCCACCGAACCTTGTGAACCTCTATCCCAGGGGTCGTCTACCCTTCCAGCCTTGTCACAACGGGCCAATATGAGCATCCCTACCCCCCGTCGGTTTTGAACTTGTGACCTCCCCGGAGATAACACATGTTCTTAACCATTGGGCCCACTCAGGTGCTCATCAACCCGTGAAACTAAACGTTACGAACACCATAAAATGACTGTCAAAGGCATTAAAGGCAAGGCCTGAAGGGAGTAAAAGGCTCTAAAAAAAAAGACAAGGCTAAGCCTATTTCTCACAACACGCTCCATAAAATGTAACGGTTTAAAGCCTGGAATCCTTCTATGGATTTGTCACCCTCCTGTTGATGATGATCCGCCATTGACGATACTTGGAAGTTCCTGCCCAGTTGCAGGTTCAAATTTTCCAGAGCACCAACTAAAAGTCAGCCATAACTTTCACTTTACTCCCATCATATGAACTTAGTCCTTCTTCTTTCTAATAGAAACTAGTCTCAGTTCAATTGGACCTCACAATCTTCATATATGCCCTTTTTAGCAACCCTTACTAATTTTAGTCAAGTTTTGGAATTTAACACAAGCATTGAATTATACAAATCGTACCTCCAAAATTCTCATGCCTTTGCTACTAAAATTTGGATAAGATATATCTTAGTCTATCCTCTTTCCAACCTTTTCTTTCTCACTTAATTTGGAGTTCATTAGAAAAAATTATATATAGAGGAAACCATGAAAATGTTATATATAGAGGAAACCATGAAAATGTGTTTTGAAGGTTCCAAAAACAAGTATTGTTAACTCTAATACCAAATAACCAAATAATTAAAAAATACTCAATTTAATAATTATATACTTAAATGCATAAGTAAATGCATAAATAAATTAGAAGCCTCTTAAAAGGGTTAACCTCCTATTACAAGATATCCAAATACACACCATAAGTTGGTTATCTAAGTGAGCCTTAAGATAACGAGGTTACAAGTCATCCACAATAATCAACCCACTTAACTATAATTAATTAAAGTTAAGATCATAGCATATGAATGTTTATTCAAAGGGTTATTCATCATAAATTTCAAATATGACAATTATGAAAAGTATTTCGGAAAAAGGCTTTGATTTTGTTTTATAGTTTTAAATTTCAAATATGACAATTATGGAAAGTATTTTAGAACAGGGCTTTGATTTTGTTTCACAATTATGGAAAGTATTTTGGAAAAAGGCTTTTATTTAGTTTTATAGTTTTAACTTTGCATTTTTTTTAAGAATAATAATATTTTTAAAATAATTTTATCTTAAATTTCAAATATGAAAATTTTAAAAAATATTTTGGAAAAGGGTTTTGATTTGATTTAAAAAAACATAAAATTATCTATTCGTTGCATTTTTTAAATACAATTATATTCTTAAAATAATTTTACAATTTTATTAATGAATTTATCTTAATATCCTCAACTAAAAAATTAGCGAATTTATTTTAATATCCTCACCTATAATTTTAGTCAACTGTACCTAAGTCTTTATGGGAAATTAATGTGCATAAAGGCTAACCAAAAACAACCTCATAGGCTTTAAACTTGGAGAATGTATTCATTCCACACACGGTTATAATTATGAATTTTCCTTGTAGTGTTTTAGAATGTTGCTTTCTAAGCAGTGTTTCAAATATATGTGTAATCAAAAGAAATGAATTGTAGGGTTTTTATTAATTTTTATATAATAAAAAATAAAAATAAAAAATTGTATTTGAAGTATTAGTTTTGCATTGGGAAAACGTGAAAGAAGAAAGGAGATTTGTTCAAGATAACAAGGGTGGCTAGTGATATGGTGTTCATTATTTATTTTGATGTAATTTTTTTTATCATTTTGATTTAGTTGTGATAACTTTCTTACTAGTAAAACTAAAAGTTGTAGTTTTTCAACAAGTTGAATCTATTTATATATTTAGAAATACAATTTAAACAATAAAAAATTATGATTTAACCCAAATTTATATGATTAAATTCAAGCAAAAATACTTTTAGACAATCCAAAAAAAGTGTACAAATTCTAATTTTTTAAATTATTTTTTTTTTTAATTAAAATAAATTCATTTTATTTTTTTCTTAAATTTTAATTATTTAAGTAAATTAAAATATTTAATTTTTTTTATAATAAAAGATAATTTTCAACAATTTTTTTATTAAATTTAGAAAAAAAATCTTATTAAAAATAAATTGAATTTATTCACCCATTAACTTATTCTTAACAAAAAAAAAACTTACATATCTTATAAAAGTAAATTGAATTTATTCACCCGTTAACTTATTCTTAACAAAAAAAACTTACATATTTTATTTTGAATCAAAATCAAAATCTTAAAATCTTAATGACATTATTAACACTACCATTAACTTTATCAAAGACAAAGCTATAAACATTCCAAATTCAATATAATTTTTAAATAGATCACATATGCATATAGGAAGATGAAAGCACTTCAACATAAAGTGCACTATGAAATCTAATATTTTTATAAATATTATGTAAACATCTTCACCATAAAGTGTACTTTGAAATCTAATATTTTTATAAATAATATGTAAACATTAAACCAGGGAAGTAGCTGCTTCGCAGCTAGCCTTGAAAAATTTGAATTATCCGGTTTTCTAAGTGACCATCCGAAAGGGTTCAGTTACGCCAGTAAAAGTTTTTAATATATATTTGCGGGGAATTTACTTTGGTGGAGAAATTTATAAATTCATACGCTTAGCTTTTTCGAAACATGCCAGTAATTTGCAAATAAAGTAATATAGTTTACGTGATAATGATGATAATGCCATTCACGTGATAGCTAATGTACTAGAGTGTGAACAAATTTTATGTTTCTGCGATGTTCTTTTCTTAAATTTTGTTTTTTTATTTATAAGATTTATGTTTGTGTACCTAGATTTATAAGCATGGATGTATATTTCATCTGGTTTTTATTCTTCCTTTTTCTGTGTTATAAAATTGATGTGGCTTCTCTCCCCCCATATATATATATATATATATATATATATATATATATATATATATATATATATATATATTAAATTCATATATGTGTAAATTTTCAAAACAATTAAAAATTTAAGCAATGGAAAAGTTAATTTGACATTTCATCATTATATAATATAGAGATGTTTTCAATTAGGAAATCTGTTTGCAACATTAAATTCAATAGTAATCACACCACAACTTTAATGTTGAATTAATATTATTAAAAACAAATTTGTTTCGTTTCATTTAAACATAAATCAATATTAAACATAAATATTGTTGGTTAGCTAAAAGTACTAACATATGGATTCCATGCAACGCACTATCCATAGACCGATGTGATTCGTTGAGTGGGTAACTGACCGCAAATTCCATGTGTGGTCCGTCTTATTGTTAGTCCTTCAGGTGCACAATCGATAGCTTCAGTAGTAGATTGATCTGGAAATGCAGTCCCATCACTAGCTTCAACATCCTCTCCAGTGCCAATAGCAGAGTCAATCCCAGACCTAGCAGCTATCGTTTCACCAATAGTTGATCGAGACATGGATCCACTGATTTAACATATAGTTGAAACAACGGTTCTAGCAATGGTAATAACAGTGCTTGACATCCCTAATCGTAGGGTTATGGCAGGTTGCATGTGAGCAAAATTCGCCAGCCTCACTGCCATTTTGATCTGCTTCCCCAACGACCTAGGTTTCTATAGGATTGAAATACCAAAACGGGGTGAATTCGAAAGCCTCTTCAAACATTTCTTCTCAACTTTACACTTCCAAGGTTTTTGTAGTGAGACAACCCAGTCTTGGCCCTCTCCCCCAACAATGTCCTTTTGCCTCCAATCATGCTTATTTGAGGTACTCATAATACATTATCAACTCCAAATGATGTTAGAAAAGTTATGGTAAGTAGTGAGTATTTCATATTTATGCCTAAAACCACCCAGATTATGAATCCATTTTCTCCTACAAAACAAATATCTTGAATAGAGTATGAATAATGGTCTTGTTTGCAAGGCTGGATGAAATGAGAATTTGAGTTCTATGGCATCCATTTCCAATCATTAGGAATAAAACAATCTTTTCCCAACAAACTTGCTACTTCAAGGGCCAATCCCTCGTTTTTTCTTTCTGGTCGTACGCTCGAGAAAGAACCCCTAACATTCACACAAAGGATGGACTCACAAAACCCTAATTTCCCCATGACACGGACACATAAGAACCTACTTACTCAAGTGGAACTATTATCTATGTTAAAACAACTACTTCTCCACTCGGCCTATCAATTTAACCTGTAGAAGGACACAAGGTACGAAACAAAGGCTTGGGTGTTTCAATTTGTTTACCATATAGACGATGTAGGAGGACATAAGGTACTAAACTAAGGCTTGGGTGTTTCAATTTGTTTACCACAACTCATCCTATTCTAGTTTAAACAAAGAATGATAGGAAACAAACAAGTCATTGCCAATGAAAATGCCACTGTAGACAAGACCTGCCTAATATTATGTAGATATTCTACCTTCATCACAATAAGTCTAATCAGTTCTAACATTTTAATACGTTTATTTCTTAATTTCCCAACTTTATTTTATAGTATCTTTCCGGTTCCACTGTAAATTCACAATCAGACCTAACAATGAGGTTTTTCCAATCAATATTATCTTTGGAGTCAAACTTGGATACACATTGAATCCTTTTCAAAGTAAAATTTGAACATGTTATGAATCATTTTCAGTTCATAAGCTAGGTTAGAAGCAAGATAAAAAGAGAAATGTATGAAATACAATATCTATAAAGCCCTAAAAAATGTATGAAATCCAATATGAATGTATAAAGCAAGAGAAGCAAGATAAAAAGAAGCAGAGTTGTCACATGACAAAGCTAACGGAAAAGAGAGTCGGGGAAGGGAACATTTCTCTTCTCATTAACACTAGAAATAGGATCTGCAATTCCTTCCACCTAATGGTCGTTAATGATATGCCTAAGAATAACATCTAGAGTGTGGCTTGAACTAATAGGACTTTGTGAAACTATCCTCAGAGGCATCAAAATATTCCTTACAGTGAAGGAAAAATCTCCCCTAGCATCTGAGGTCAATGAAGTAGATTATGATGTGGTCTCGGCCAAGAGCTCTAGACTAGGCATGTGAAAGAGTAACCATGTTATTCCCATTATTGGGCCGACCCAGTACACCCAGTTGTCGGTGAAGTCTCCACTCAAAATGGTAGGCCCGAAGGAGCGGGTGGGGTTCATGGAGCCAACAGAGAAAGGACCGGCGGCCAAGATGTTGGCACTCATGATGCCCTGATCTCCCTTCTTCGGGTCGGCTAATGGCATAGACAGTGTATAACGATCTCCATCACCACGCCCTCATCGGTGCTCGAAAATCCTGGCTAGTTTCCTCTTATATAGTATAGACCAATCCTAGCAACCCGAAGAGCCAGAGTAGAACTAGGCTCAGATCTTGCCTGATGTGGAATCATGTTCAAAAGGCCCAGTCTCGACAAGAAGGACAAGGAAAGGAAAGAAGGAACGATTTGGCATTGGAATCAGATGAGCGATTGGAATTGAATCTTACCCACAGAAGAAGACGGTGACGAAGAGGAAGAAGACACATTCAATATCACATTTGTAGCTCTGAAAATTGCAAAGGGCCTAGGCTCGCTATAGGCGTGAGGACTTTGTGAAGGTTCTATTGGGGTCCAAAAGGAGAGAAGAGAAGAGTTTGTTTTCATTGCAACATGTTTCCATTTCAAGGAGGTGAGTAATAGATGCGCAGGACACGCATACACCCTTTGGCAGACACGCATCAACCCATAAACTTCACCAATGATATAATCTAATTTTATCTATTTTTTAAATCTATTTTAAACAATGACAAAAACATAAATAATATTTAGCTTCACCATGGTTATTTAGTCCCATGAATATGGGATGGGCCAATGGAAAATTAGGAATAATTTTTTTTTTTAAATATAAAAAAAAATTAATTTGGAAAAAAATAATAAATGATATTAGGAAAGATTGGAAAAATTGCATAAAACGCATAGAAAAACACACCAATTAATACCCAAAAAGCACCAAGTAATAGGTAGTCAATGGTAGTTGACCACCAAGCGATTGCTAGAGTCCCTTGCCGCAGGCAGGGACTAATAACAAAGCCCAAACAGGGAGTTTCATATTTAACCTCACAGACAAAACGAAGGTGGTTATTAGTATTAAATGAGTAATGAATGCCAAGCTACATCGCATGTGATAACAACTGATCAATCCCACCATCATTATTATCTTTATTTTTTATCTATTTAAAATTATTTTGACAATATTATATAAAATCAATTAAATACTCTATCTTATTGTGGGGATTCCAACATATGATTTATGAGAAGGAAATATATGTTTTCAGGTAAAATATATGTTTTCAACCATTTGACCCACTCATAGTCTATATACATATATAAAGAATTAATATCTAATATGTTGTTCACATCTTGAGTTTTTTTTATTCCACTCTACTTTTATTAAATCCAACAATATGGACCTAATGAGTTTAGTCTATCTTACCTTTTGTATAGAATGAGGGTGAAAATGCCTTTGTACTTGGCAATCTTCAAAAAGGTGGGGACAACCATGTCAAAGTGGCAAAGAGGTAGGTTGAACCACCAACTGTGGTGATTAGGTTTGGTGTAGTTTGGTGGGTAGAATTTGGTGGCAATGATGAGGATAGAAGTGCCAAGGAGGCATAACTATGGATCATGGTCATTGTCCTTGCATTGAATTTCATAGCACTCTCTATAGCTCAACCAATCATTGAACAATGCAATATTCAAAGTGATTGTGTTCATGTCATACCCTTAACTATATAAATCCCAATATCCACACATTCCTTCTACATTAATACACAATATAGTTATATGCTTACATGATTATAATACCGAAAAATATTAATAGTATTGATAAAATAACATTGAAAGATGAGTGAATGGGAACATATATAATGTTATTAGTGTTAATTTGGATCTTGCACGCACTGATCCTTATGAAAGCATAAGATCCTCCATAGAAAGTGGCATGCACATATTTTCATTTTCATCCCTCATTATCTCCACAAGTCGGAGGAACTAAATATGCCAACCTAATGATGAATAATATTGTGCCCAATGTCACTAGTAGCTCTATGAATACCATCACGATTTAGTTGGAGGAAACATTAAATTCAATTGACACCTCATAGATTGATTAATATTGAACAATATCACAAGAAGTGAATGATGAATTATCCTAAGGGGTTAGCTCAATCGCTTGTTGCCTATGTTGTTGGGAATTTGGCTAGTTTTGTGCTAGCAAGCATTCAATTCAAATCCCGTTGGATTAGGTGTACTATTCCATGTTGTGGATTTACTAGGGATGCCATCCATGAATGTGGGGAAGTATCCCTTGGGTTTCCCTATGAGGTTTTTCTTGAAAACAAATTGAATGATGAATTAATTTTAGTTGACAAACCATGATAAAGTCATCAAGAAACTCAAAATTTGATGGACAATCAAGAAAGTAAGACAAATGGATTATCATACTTGTATTGACACATATAACATAATCTAAAATTGTAAGTGCATGAAATGTACAATACCACATAACCTTCACAATAGAAACACATTTAGTTTAAATATAGCCTTGTGGCATCAATCCTACTAAAAAGAAGCCAACCCTAGAAGTTGAAAGTAATAAGATACAATGAGACCATGAATCCCATTGAAAAAAATTAATGTAATTGAATGTTCTTATTCAATCAAATATGAGCAAATCACAATAATTAAGAAATAACATTGTTTAACGAACAATGACAATTAGAGTTCACATATAGACTAAAAGTACATTAGTATTGCATCCACTGAGAGAATGGAACTTGAGTGCGCTTTATTTGCCAACATCTAGGGTTCACCTTAGCTTCCAATCAATCCCTCCTATTGTTCAAATCCACTAGTCATCCTTAATTGTGCCACCCAACAAGAAAGAGTTTGTATTGGTTGAGCTACAACAAATCCAGAGGGTAATTTCAAATTTTTGTTCAAGTTCGATAATGGGGCCTCTTCCCTTGGAGAAAGAATCTATTTTGTTTTGGGTTTAGTTTTATCCATTTCCAAGAGAATCGGACTCTATGAACTAGTGCCAAAGTTTGTTAAAAATATGGATGGACTCCCCAACCCATGCATTCCCATTGTTGGCCCAAAGGGAAAAACAATGTTATTCAAAAATAAGATCTTGATTGCGAAATTCATGGGGGCGTGGTTGAATCACAAAGTTTTGGAAGCATGTATTCCAAATCAATGGGTTTCTCATGTGGAAGGTGGAGCTTAATTCTACTTATGTGGTAAGGATTACTTTTCCTTTCATTTTTAGTTTAAAGAAGATTGTGATACCATATCCTAAAATGATCCTTGGTTCCTAGTAGCTAGTGGAATTACCTAAACAAATAGTCTTTGTACTTCAATCTAGTTTGATCCAAACTAGTTGTTCTAGTTTGGGTCAAACTCCTCCATCACCCCCTAAACCTATGAGACATTGAAACCTTTGAGGAAATCAACAACAATCTTAGGATATTTTTAGAGGCAATTGAACCAAAATCAAGGATGTATACATGTGCTCAAATATGTGTTGTAATTAATATTGAAGAAGGCCTCCCTGAGGTAATTGTGATTCAAATGCACACATGGACCCATATGCAATTGCTATATTATGAACAAATTTTATTCAAGTGCAACAATTTCCATGATTATGGCTACTTTAGCAAAAAATTCCAAAGAAATCTTCTTCTTACTACCAAACATAGAGAAGAAGAATTTTAGAAGGATTCAAAACTTAGAATAGATAGATAAAACAACCTTGGGCCAATCCTCATACTATTAATAATACAAAATCTAATTCAAGCCAAAATAATTTTGTAGTTCTGGTTCAACCATCAAATGAAGTCTCTCCTATTTTGGAATTAGGAACCATCCCCTTCCCTCCCATGAGGAGGATAAAGAAATCATGACTTAGGAAAACAAGGATTCTTTTGCATGCAGTGATCCAGATTATGTTCGGAACGAAATGAAAGCAAAGAAATTACAATGAAATACTCATGAAATACTCATGAAAATTTCCAGAAACAGAGAAATACAACAATACTTTATTTCTATTAATTAAAGAATTGTAAAGAGACTCTAAAAATACAGAGTACAAGACTCGCTAGAATGGTGGCAGCTTTATCTCTGAGAAGAGATGTGACGACTACACTCATTTGCAAGAAGGTGATTACAATGAGGCTTTGAAGGCCTTTTTATGTTAAACAGGAATGCCAAAACCGTAGACATCCAAAAACCTAAACCTAGGAGATGAAACACCAAAATTCATGTGGGCCCCGTTTGGGTAAGTTAGTACATTAACTTCCCATGGTTGTAACTTTTGCATACAATCTTCATTTGAGGCACATGATAGCCCATTGGAAAGGTATTTTCAAGAACTACGCATTACGTCGTCAAATTATAACTATGTCTACAGTTTGACTATGGTGAGCCAAAATAACATTGTTAAGGGCCCCAAAATGGCCCTAGATGTACAACAAGATGTGTTGAAATGAAAAGATACAAAATAAGCCAGTTGGATTAGGTGGGAGGCCACCAGTATCCACCTGGAAGATGTGTAGTACAGCCCTGGAATTGTAGAACCCACCATTACAAAGAAGTACAGAAGAACATGCTAAACTAAAAACTAGCAAAAGGAGCCAGTTGGAACAGGTGGGTGGCCACCAATGTCCACCTGGATCAATCCTCCCCCCTTAGGAAGCAATGGTCTCCATTGCATTGAGTGCCCAGGGAAGAGGGGAAAGTATATTATGAATCTGAATCTTGGTGAGTTGTGTGCTTTGTTGGAGAAGTTGTGTGCTTTGTTGGAGAAGTTGTGTTGCTTGGTCTGTGGAAGACTGTCACAAACCAGTTGCTGGTAGGGTTGAATATGCTCCACCAACCTATTGTCTTTGGGTTTGATGGGGCATTGTGCAGGAACCATTGTAGGTGAAGAAATAATATCTTCTTTCTCTTTGACAATCTGTTTTTTCTCGATAGATGGTTTTGAGGTTGCAGTGGTTGTAGTGGTATTTTGTGCATCCTTTGAATAGACTATGAAGAGGATGAATTTTGCAGTATGAGAGATTACCTTACAGCACTGTTTTAGTGGAGAAGTAGTCGAAACTACCTCTGGTATCCGATAGAGATGACCTCCTAGAGTAATAATGACACTACAGGGTCTATACTCATAGACAACATGACGTCTCCACATATATGGTTGGCCCAAAACCACACCACAGACATCAAGAGGGGCAACATCACACACTACCTCATCCTTGAAGGGTTGGATGCCATAGCACATGCGACATTGCTACCTGACACGAAGATCTCGTCCCTGGTGAAGCCACCCGATGTTGTATGGTTGTGGGTGTGGTGTTGTCGACAACCCCAACTATTTGACAGCCTTAGTTGAGATGAGGTTCTTCTGATGTCGTTATCAACAATGAAATGCAACGAGGTCCCCTTCACCCACATCTGTGAATGGAAGAGGCAATCCCCCTCTTCAGGATCTACTGATTCTTCTGGTTGAATTGTTGTGGTCGCAACAATGGCAGTGGGTTCTATGTCGATGATCTGTCTATTTTCAATATTTTCTGGATCGGATTCTGAATCAGGGTTCGGCTTCGTGTCTTTGACCTCAACCACCAATAACTGTTTTGAGCAACATTCATCGATGTTGTGCCAGGGGATTTTGTGGAAGTCACACCACTTTCCAGTGTCATTCTTTGTCTTCCCTTTACCCTTTTTGTCCCGATTGGTTGTCTAGAGGATGTTGGTTAGGGTCGTCTTTACCGTTCTTTGGTTGTTGCAGATTTGCAGACCCAAATTCCCATTTGTCTCTGCTTGTCTCAATCTATCTCTGACCAGGGATGTCAATCTGGAATGTCTTTGAAGATTCATTGTATCCTTTCTTTCTAAAGGATCTATCTTGGACTTCTTCATTTTAAGTACATGAAAATACACTGGGCACCCAAATAACCTGAAGAGTTCAATCTCAGGCTTTATTCCGGTGAAGACTTCTTCGGGAGTTATGTTTTTTTTCAAAGTGTGGTGAAGAGTCTTGTTCTGAACATATACTGTGTCATGCATGCTTCTGCCCATAGAATCATAGAAGTATTCTGATTATGCATTATTGCATTGATTGCCTCAATGATGGTTTTATTCTTCCTCTTTCTCAAATAGTTTTGACTCCCTCTGAGTCAAGTGACTCCCTCTAAGGGATAAACATCTTCCTTTCTTGTTAGCCTATCTGGAACAAGAAAACAAAATGAACCAATAAAAGAATATCTCCTAAAGGAGAATAATGTGTACATCTCTAGAATAAAAAATAAAATAGAGGAATGTTGTCACGGCTACAACACCTACTTGTAATGTAGAAAACTTTAGAAATATAGGTTAGAGGAATGACAATTATAACAATCAAACTCGGAGTCTTTACTTCCAGTGTGTTGTTCCTTTCAATGCACTGAGATCCCTCTTGATCCATGACTTCAGAAAAAAATGTTCCTTTCTCCTGTAATTATCATCATGACAATGATACAAATAATAAATATACAAGTGCATACCTGAGGGTGTTGATATGAGTTCTCCAATGACACCTGGTTGATCTCTGTCCTCTAAGATCTTCATGAAGAAGATAGTCACGGTGTCACCTTTTTTCATCTTTCTACTTTAAAGTTGATCGTTCAATGTAAGAGTTTGTGTAGATGATTGGCTTCCTTGTCTTGTCGTCATCTTCCTTCCATTCATCAATAGCTTTGTTCATCATATTTTAGATTCTTCACAAACCCTTGTTAACTGGGCTAGAAAACCTAATGGCTAGGATAGGCTAGCAACCTTAGGTTTTTTTGGGCTTATGAATGCCAACAATAAGCCTTGAAAGTTAGAAGAACACATGTAATCTTGAAGTCTTCTTCAAAGAGGTGCAGAAACCCTAAAAATAGAAATATGCAGATATTTGTGAAACCTTGGAAACACTAGGGCCAAAATTTCAGAATGCTCATAAATTCATTCTGAGGGTCTCTGGAGGTGCGTTGGATAAGGGCGTACTCTCCCATGCCAAAATTTGCCTCAACGTCCAAGTTTTAGGGGCTGAAACATTCAAAATAAGAGGGTTGTATGGATTTTTTGGAAACCGTAGGAGGGTCGTACGGTTCTGCAGAAGAGGAGGGATGATTGGTAAAAGATTGTAGCTTATGCAATGGGTTCTTCAAGAACTATGCTCTGATACCATGTTGATTTTCAATAAGCTAGGTTAAGCATGAAGTTCATTCCATTTTATCATTTAACTTAACCATAGACAATAATGTTGCAACAACTAAGATCACAAGAAGAAACACCATGCACAAGAACACAAGAAGTATCCTGGGGAACCCTTCTCAACAAGGGAAGAAAACCCAGCCAAATCCTTTGATATATTCTTCAAGAGAAATACCTTCACCACCAATAAAGACCTAGCACACAAGAGGGTGCTCAAACCCTATAAGACTAGCGCCCAAGAGAGGTGCGCACTTTTCCAAGTAAATGTACTTGCTGAAATTTCCAAACTCACATGAAAATATATGTTTCCACAACGGGGATTTTACCTTTACTTATACTAACCTAAACCTGTCAATAGAAGTGTTTATTGGATCAACAGGGCCGACCTCTCTAAGTTACATTATAATTATAATAATAATTATTATATTATAATTAATATTAACTAGATTAATTATCTTTTACATTTATTATTAATCACATTAAGGTGGAGCAGACCTGTACCCTTTATATTACAAATAGGGTTACATGAAAGTTTGACTCTTGAACAATATATAGAAAAAGATTTGATACACCCACTAGTGCTCATCCACTAGGGGCACATCCATAGGGATGTCATATCTCTGGTTCACTGCATTACACAGAAGAACCAGATCTTCACACGTTCACTTGTGCTTGTCCATAGGCACGTCCACTCTACAGATATTCTTTCCCACTGCCTCACACAGGAGAATCATATAGAGTCTTCTCATCAACTCTACTGCTCAAAGGAGGCTAATACATCATCTTCATTTATTTTCATATGAAAATGCACCCAGCACTTTGGGATTTCACACGTTCACCTTGTGCTCAGCCACAGGCACGTCTAACTCAACAGATCGCCTTTCCCATTGGATAATCATCTGGAGTTCTTCTCAACTCTCTGAATGGAGGAGGTCATCTATACGTTCCTAGCTCTGTCTTAGGCAGGAACCACATACCCTTATTAGGGGTTTTCTCTCAGGTTTGTAAGCTGAGAGAAAGACTCACATAGCTGCAATGATCCACATCTCACAGGTTTGTAAGCTGGAGAATGTCTCACATAACTGCATTCAACAACACTCCCTCTCAGCTAGGGAGGCATTATTTATCATGCCAAGTCTCGCACGGATGTATTTTGAATTTTGTCTTGGCTAGAGTTATCGAGACTCCCTCTCAACTAGGGAGCCATACTTCATGAAGTTAATTTGGTGAAGATATTTGCAATCTTCTCATGTGTAGGAAGGTATTGTATGTGTACAATTTTCCTCTGCATCATATCTCTAATATAAGGATATTTCATCTCATCGTGTTTTGATCCATCAGGAAACACTGGGTTCTCAAGGAGCTTTACTCACGGCTCTTGGTTATCATCATAGGATCCATCTCATGGTCAAGTAAATCTGTCAGAATCTTGTGAAGCCACATTACTTCGCACACTCAATGCTATATACTCTGCCTCTGTGGTACTCAAGGTCACAGAGTTTTGTTTCTTGTTGCATTAGGAAACCATGGAAAAATTCACGATAGAACATCAGTCGGGTGTGCTTTTCCGGTTCACTGTACTTTATGCTCAATCCGAATCGGCATATCCTACACACTCAAGTTCACACTGGAGGCATATCTCAGGCCATATCTCATATATCTCAATACATGTTTTGTTGTCGTCTAGTGAGTCTGTCTTGGTTGATTCATGAAATGACTAAGAAAATTCATTGCATGGCATGAATCAAGTCTGGTGTTAACCAGATACATCAGTGATCCAATCAGATGTGGATCAGTCTCATTTGAATCATCATCAATATTCTTCTTTAAATCCATCACAGTTGATTTTTCATTCTGTCATATTGAACTTCTTTAATATTTTCACTGTATATTTTCCTTGACTCAGGAAAATTTCATCGGTCCTCTGTCATACTTCTTGTCCCAAGAAGTAGTGCATCATACTCATATTCTTCATCTTGAATTTAGAAGTCAAGGATTACTTTTATCCAACAACAAGGCTTTCTGAATAAGTCATCAGGATCAGGCTCTCCTCGCCAACACTATAATGATATAGGTTTTGGATCAACAACACTCTTGCTGAAATCCAAACTCATCAAGAATCTATCTATTTGATATAGTTTCCAACTTATGGATGGTAGTACGGATGGAAGTGTATCGGGTTCACTGGATCAAGTGTCTCATCATATACAACTCCCTTTGTTTGTGAGAAACCTCTGGCTATAGATTTTGTTTTGTATTTCTCAACACTCCCATCAGTTGTATGCTTGATCTTATAGATCCACTTGGAAGTTACCACTGACTTCCCTTTTGGTCCCTTAATAATGTCTTATACATCATTCTTTAAGATATATTGGTACTCTTTTGTTATGGCATCTTGCCATACATGTTATCTTGTTGTTTCTCTAAGACCAAGGAGCTCATCATCAATGAAGTGGCTCATGACTAAAAGATAGCTCGAAAATATCTTTTGTTTTCTCGGGATGTGCCTTGAGAGGCTTGTATATTTCTCTGCCTCTTGCAGAGTGAGTCTAGGTAGGCCTTTTATGACCTACTGCAATATCTCTGAACATATCAATTGGAGCAACTGGGTCAGCTTAAATAATGTTTGTCTCCCTCTGAACTGATGAAGAGCGAGAAGGTATTGTCTTACTGTCAATCTCCATATGAGATTATCTATATATTTGAAATATTGTCTCTTCTTCAAGGGAAATGTCTTTGCTTGTCTCAATCTGTCTCTGACCAGGGATGTCGATCTGGAATGTCTTTGAAGATTCATTGTATCCTTTCTTTCTAAAGGATCTAGCTTGGACTTCTTCTCTTTAGGTACATGAAAATGCATTGGGCACCCAAATAACCTGAAGAGTTCAATCTCAGGATTTGTTTCGATGAAGACTTCTTCAGGAGTTATGTTTTTTTTCAAAGTCTGGTGAAGAGTCTTGTTCTGAACATATATTGTGCCATGCATGCTTCTGCCCATAGAATCATAGAAGGATTTTGATTATGCATTATTGCATTGATTGCCTCAATGATGGTTTTATTCTTACTCTTTCTCAAATAGTTTTGACTCCCTCTAAGCCAAGTGACTCCCTCTAATGGATAGACATCTTCCTTTCTTGTTAGCCTAACTAGAACAAGAAAACAAAACAAACCAACAAAATAATATCTCTTAAAGGAGAATAATGAGTACATCTCTAGAATCAAAACAATTTGAGGAATGTTTTCATGACTATAACACCTACTTGTAATGTAGCAAACTTTAGAAATATAGATTAGAGGAATGACAATTATAACAATCAAACATGGAGTCTTTACTTCCAGTGTGTTGTTCCTCTCAATGCACCGAGATCCCTCTTGATCCATGACTTCGGCAAAAAGGTTCCTTCCTCTTGTAAGTATCCTCATGACAATGATACAAATAATAAATATACAAGTGCATACCTGAGGGTGTTGATATGATTTCTCCAATGGCACCTGGTTGATCTCTGTCCTCTGAGATCTTGATGAAGAAGATAGTTGCAATGTCACCTTTTGTCATATTTCTAATTTAAAGTTGGCCCTTCAATGTAAGAGTTTGTGTAGATGATTGGCTTCCTTGTCTTGTTTTCATTTTCCTTCCATTCATCAATAGCTTTGTTCATCATATTTTAGATTCTTCACAAACCCTTGTTAATTGGGCTAGAAAACCTAACGGCTAGGCTAGGCTAGCAACCTTAGGTTTTGTTGGGATTATGACTACCAAAAATAATCCTTGAAAGTTAGAAGAACACAGGTAATCTTGAAGGATTCTTCAAAGAGCTGCAGAAACCCTAAAAATAGAAAATTGAAAAACCCTAGAAACCTTAGGGCCAAAATTTCAAAATGCTCGAAAATTCATTCTGAGAGTCTCTAGAGGTGCACTGAAGAAGGGCATACTCTCCCATGCCAAAATTTGCCTCAATGTCCAAGTTTTAGGGGCTGGAACATTCAAAATAAGAGGGTTGTATGGATTTTCTGGAAACCCTAAGAGGGTCGTACAGCTCTGCAAAAGAGGAGGGATGACTGGTAAAAGCTTGTAGCTTATGCAATGGGTTCTTCAAGACCTATGCTTTGATACCATGTTGATTTTTCAATAAGCTAGGTTAAGCATGAATTTAATTCCATTTTATCATTTAACTTAACCATAGACATTAATAATATTGCAGCAACCAAGATCACAAGAAGAAACACCATGCACAAGAACACAAGAAGTATCATGGGAAACCCTTCTCAACAAGGGAAGAAAACCCAGCCAAATCCTTTTCTATATTCTTCAAGAGAAATACCTTCACCACCAAGAAAGACCTAGCACACAAGAGGGTGCTCAAACCCTAGAAGACTAGCGCCCAAGAGAGGTGCGCACTTTTCCCAAGTAAATGTACTTGCTGAAATTTCCAAACTCACATGAAAAGATATGTTTCGACAATGGGTATTTTACCTTTACTTATATTAACCTAAATTTGTTAACATAAGTGTCTATTGGCTCAACAGGGTCGACCTCTCTAAGTAACATTATAATTATAATAATAATAATAATATTATTATTATTATTATTATAATTAATATTAACCAGATTAATTATCTTTTACATTTATTATTAACCACATTAAGGTGGGGCCAACCTGTACCCTTTATATTACAAATAGGGTTACAGGCAGGTCTGACTCTTGAACAATATATAGCAAAGGATCTGATACACCCACTAGTGCTCATCCACTAGGGGCACATCCATATGGATGTCATATCTCTGGTTGACGCTCATCCACTAGAATACCGCAGTCTTGGGTTAACACTCATTGCCAAAACATGTCAACATTTAATTCTCTTTTTCATTTTTAATAGGGAATCACTTTTGTTTATTTTGTACATAATTCTTAATTTAACTTTCACATTTTAGAGTAATGTAACGGAGTTTGTAAATTTGATCTTTCGATATTTATTTTGAAAAATGAATACTTTTACCAAGAAGTTATTAATACGTTAGTTATTTGAAATTGGTGTAGATATAATGTTTTTTCCACTTATCAAAAAAATCTAAATATATTTTATAAACTCTTTTGTATTTAAATGGTTCAACTTATAATTAATTAAAGGGGTTTTCAACTCATTATAAAAGGGGTAATGAAGGGCGATGAATGAGCTAGGGTTCTAAAGTGAGGGAGGGTATTGTATCATAGATTTATCAATTCAATGGTGGTGACAACTTAGGTATTCCCTCTTTCAAAGATGTTGTTCCAAGAGAAGCAAAGAAGAAATTTGAGATAGGGGTGTACGAAAGGACCAACAGGTGGCAAGTGAGTTGAGCATTATAGTGCAATGTGAATCTAAGAAGGAATTGAAATTGAAAATTTGTTGTCTGGCGAAGCTAAAGGAAAACTCAAGGTATGAGGTTACCTGCAAAAATATCGATGGGTGTATTCAATACATGAAGGATCATGTGGTAATAGGAAGATTTATGGGAATTTGGCCTTCAGAGAAGGCTCTAATTTGGTGGGTAAAGACCCACTGGAAACCAAAGGGTAGGTTGATTTGAAACTAGACTCTAAAGGTTTCTTCATTGCAATATTTAGAGACAAGGTTTTTTAGGAAGGTCCATATTTCTTTAATTGTATAGACCTAAATTTGAGTTTTGAACTAATAGATTCAACCAAAAGAAATAATATTTTATTGAAGCATACGTCTGGATTGTTGATATTACGGTAGCTGTAGGAGGTATTAACCTCTACGTGTAACCTTGATGAGACTAGAATATTTCGGGAAGCAAGAGAAACCCTAATTAGTTGGGTAATAACCCTAGAAGACAAGTCGGCTCAAGAGAATAACTTATATTAAGTTATTAGCCTCCAAAAGAAGAAGTCAGCCCAGTTAGGTCACTTGGAGGACTATAAATAGAAGGCACTTGAGGTCATTTTCACTCACATCCTCACAACTTCAAAAGGACAAGTAGTGTGCATGATTGGAGGAGAGTTGCAGTTGCTGCAGTATTGACTTGCTCTTTGGTTATGATTTGGAGTTTCTGCTTTAGTTATGGTTTGGACCTTCTGCTTGGCACGCTAACTTTGGAGAAAGATACGCTACCTTGATTGGCTATTGGTTCTAGGGTTTGCCTCCAGAATTATTCTATCTGTCAAGGTTAAGGTGCTCGAGGGTGGCCTTTGTGCCTATGGTTGGGTGACAATATTGAGATATTATCTACGGTGAAACAAGCACATCTCTTTTAATTCTAGCAGGCTATGGACCGACACTATCTTCAGACAGTCTAACCACTGGAAGGTATATTGGGAGGATTTTCTCAGTTGTAGTTGCAGTTGCAGTCATAGTTTTTGTTGCAACAACAAAACCCTAACCCTCGTGTTGAGGCACCTTAAGTGAAGCGCTTGACCTAATTCCTAGATAACCTAGTGCGCCCTAGGCTAGTGCACCTCCTGGTACTCTCAGCAAGCCCGAGAGTCAAGTTTGAATTTTTGGTCAAAGTCAAAGGTTGACCAAGTCAAAGCAGTCATGACTTACTTTATGAAGTCAGAAAAAACGTTAGAAGGGGCTTCTAACTTCGGATCTTGGAAGACAAGGATTGACCTCATCCTTGCCAAGAATAAAGTGTTGGATATCGTGAAAGGCAAGATCATGGAACCACAGTTTGAAGAAAGAAAAGAAAAGGAACCTCATAACGTTGTAGTTATGGAGAAGTTCAAGGACAATGGCATCAATGCTATGAGTATCATAGTGGACTCTATAAAGGACCATTTGATACCCTACATTTCTCATATTGACTCATCCAAAAAAATGTATGATGCCCTAACTAAACTCTTCTCATTCATAAATATTGGACAAGCGATGAGTCTAAAGAATGTGCTCCACGACATGAAAATGAATAATGATGACACCATAACATCATACTTTGTAAGAATCTCTCAATTAAGAGATCAACTACAAGCTATTGAGGAAATCATTTCAGAAAAGGAATTGGTAAATATAGTACTTAGTGGCCTTCCCAAGACATGGGATGCATTTGTCGCAGGCATGAACACAAGAACATAATATCCCACATTTGAAGAACTTCAGACTTGTTGTGCACAAGACAAATCAAGGATTAGCACAAAAGAGAAATCCCAAAAGAAAGATTATGATCAAGCCTACACAGCAAAGTTCAAGAAATTCAAGAATAAGAAGAAGTTTGGCTCAAGGAAGAAACCAAATCAAGAAAAAGATATGTCAGAAAAATACAATGCTTCAATTATCGAAAATATGGTCACTACAGGAACCATTGTCCTGAGTTAAATAAAAGAAAGGAAACACACGAAGCAACAGTTGCCAAAGAAAAGGAACCCTCAAATAAAGTCAAGCAGGATGAAGCAGACTTTTTCTACTATTCAAGATAACAATATTCTTATGTAACATAGTCAATGAAACAATACCTATGGGAGAATAACAAGATAAGGATTGCCACTACAATGACTACTAGTAATGTATCTAAAAAGGATGAAGTACATTGACAACCTTTAGTGACAATCCCTGTGGAAGCTATCATAACAATATATAAGTAACAACTACTAGATGGGCCACAATTAGAACCAAACTTGAAGAAACCCGGAAGGAGTTAGACCAAAAAGAAGTCAGTAATCAAGAGGAAACTATAATAGACTTGTGACACTTTGCAAAAATAAAGAAGGATGAAAATGGAAGCATGGACTCTCTCAGATGGAGGGAGTTGATTGCATAATTCCAAAAGAAGAGCACGCATATTGCTCATTCAGGCATGAAGCTTGGATCAGGAGGGATTTAAGCCTGAATAATGCGATCCATTAAAGAACATGTGAAGACTATGAAATACATGTCCATGTTCTTCATGGAAGTAGCAGTCATTATAAGAAGCATGTGTTCAACCTAACTCTAGAAAAAGTCTTCTTCGAAAAGAAGCCTTGAATATCCTTGGTTGTCCATCTACATTTATGTTCCTATGACGAAAGGAAGAAGTTGGAATCTTCAGGAAGGAAGGGCATGGAATCTATAGAAGATTCCATGGACTCCAACGTTGAAGAGGAACATGAGAAAGAACATAAATATTACAAGAAAGAAAGAAAAGAAATAACAACCAAAATTGAACCAGTTATTATACCAAAAATAATAAGACTACCAGCATGATTAGAACCCACTAGAAGCAATCAAGAAAAAGGAATGCATGTGAAAAATTGTGAAAAATACTTATGAATGGAAGCATTGATAGCTATAAAGGAGTGATTAAGGGCTCGAGGATTCTCCTAGAAGGAGGGAGAATACTATGATGACATCTTGTTCCAATAAACCAGATATACCTCTATCTGAGCCATTATATATCTTGCAGTATCCATGGGTTGGAATTTACGTCAGTTAGATGTAAAAGATTGTTCTTCTCAATAGAGCAATTGAGGAAGAAGCATATGTAGATAAACCTCTAGGTTTTGAGGTATACCAGAAAGAGACTCATGTATGTAGATGGAAGAAGACCTTGTATGGATTCAAGCAACTTGGTGCAGATCCTCTCATGTACAAAAAAAGTGTGGTGAAAACTTCCTATGACATAGGAAGTGTATTGAAATGTTCTTCAGAAGTCTGGGATGATGGATTGTAAATCCATGGAAAAATCCCATGATCACAGATCTGAAGAAGTTGAGAGACTTTGATCCAGTAGAATCATCCCTCTATTGACAGTTGATTGGCTCCTTTATGTATTTGGTAAATACTAGGCCGAACAAATTCTTTGTTGTGAACATGTTGAGTCAGTTCTAGGTGGAACCTAGACAAGAGAATTGGGTGGTTGCAAAACATATCTTGAGCTATCTTCATGGGACAATAATGTATGGTTTGAGATATGCCTCAAACAATGAAGTAAAGTTGCATGGATTTACCGACTCATATTGGGCAGGGAGTGCAGAAGATAGAAAGAGTACTTATGGATTGTGTTTCATTTTGGGTTATGCTACAATTTCATGGGCTAGCAGAAAACAAAATTTTATTGCACTCAGCACTGCGGAAGCAAAGTATATTTCAGCTTGTGATGCTTGTACGAAAGCAGTGTGGCTTTGTAAGTTGGTTTCTAGACTGTTTGATTAGGTGTTGGATTCGACCGTGATATATTTTGATAACTAGAGTTGTGTGAACCTCTCAGAGAACCTAGTGTTACATGACAGGTCGAAGCACATTGAGATCAAGTATTATTTTCTCTATGATAAAGTCCAGAGGGGAGAAGTGGTTCTCCAATATATCTCCACATATGAGAAGACTGCATATATTTTACGAACCCTTTGTCCAAAATAAAGTTTGCATACTTGAGGGACAAGCTGGGGCTCGTGGAGATTACTTCCCAGGTTGGGAGGGAGCACTGATATATTATTGATATATGGGCAGTCATTTTCCAGTTTGGAAAATGGTCCAAGATGGGCAGTCACTTTCCAGGATGGAAAGTGGTCTAAGATTTTAGATGGACAGTCATTTTCGCAAAGAAAATGGTCTAACAAATTGTTGATGTACCATAGATGGTGATTCCCCTTGTGGCCAGTGTGGGGGAATGGTATAGGACAATCATTCTCCTTGGTAGTCACTATGAGAAGTGGTCATGCAGAATGGTCCACCTCTTTGGGCAGTCATTCTTTCAAAGTTCACAGTTGTGAGAAGTTTTGAAGAATGGCATGATGTAGGAGGTTGGTGTAGGGAAATCATTTCCATAGGAAATGGTTTGGATAGTCATTCCCTAGGGAACACTCATTCTCTCCAGTTTTCACTATGAATAGTGCCAAAAGAATGGCTCGGTTAGGTTAAATGGTCCAAATTTAGCAATCAGGGACAATTATTCTTCTATGCTCGGGAAGAATAGTCCAGATATCCCATGGCTAATGTTTAAATTTCTAAGGGTAGATGCTCTTCCATATCTCACAGATGTGAGTGGAAGAATGTCCCAGATGACTCAGTTTGTATCATGATATTGTTGATACAGGTTGATGTCAAATGATATGATTGTTGTGGAGATTGTATGTCTCTGAACAATAGTTGTATTGCTACTGTGGTGGATGTGATCAACTGGTAGTGACTATGTGTCACTAGTTAGTAGTTGTGTTCTACTAGGAGTGGTTGTGTACCACTGGATAGTAGTTTTATACTACTATGAATAGACACAGGTGTGTTCTATTGGATGGAATTGTTATGATTGTCATGGAGACTATCTAGTTGATAGTGATGATGGTGCTCGTGATTTGATCATGAGATAGCTTGTGTGGCTATGATGATGCTACTGGTTGAATGGTATATTTGTGCTCAAGACCATTGTCTTTAATACCTCCCTAGATAGGAGGGAGTGTTGATATTACGGTAGCTACAAGAGGTATTAACCTCTACGTGTAACCTTGACGAGACTAGAATATTCCGGGAAGAAAGAGAAACCCTAATTAGTTGGGTAATAACCCTAGAATACAAGTCGACTCAAGAGAATAACTTATATTAAGTTATTAGCCTCCAAAAGAAGAATTTGACCTGGTTAGGTCACTTGAAGGACTATAAATAGAGGGTGCTTGAGCTCATTTGCACTCACATTCTCACAACTGCATAAGCACAAATAATGTGCATGACTGGAGGAGAGTTGCATTTTTTGAAGTGGTGACTTTGTCTTTGGTTATGGTTTGGACTTTCTGCTTTGGTTATGGTTTGGACCTTCTGCTTGGCACACTAGCTTTGGAGAGAGATACGGTACCTTGATGGGCTATTGGTTCTAGGGTTTGCTTCCATAATTATTCTATCTGTCAAGGTTAAGGTGCTCGGGGGTGGCCTTTGTGCCTATGGTTGGGTGACAATATTGAGATATCGTCTACGGTGAAACGAGCACATCTCTTTTAATTCTAACATGAATAAGGCTATATTCTTTGCAACATGAATTTTGGGAAGAATAAACGCTATAATGCATTGGGAACAATCTTGGAATATTTGTCACAAATTTGGAAGCTACTAGGACGGGTAAATATACATCATGCACCAAAATCTATGTCTATATGAATGTTTCAAGAGCTCTGCCTGAATCAATTTGCATTAGCTTCTAGGATTCAAAATGGGTTCAAACATAGGACTATGAACACATCCCATTCAAATATCATAAATGACATGAGCATGGGAACCTATTCCATGACTGACCTCTTAATATAATTGTGGTCTGGACAAAGGCCAAAGAATATGCTCAGACAGATGGATGTGTCAAAGTCTCAAGAAAACAAAAATCGAGAAAGAAAACTTATAAACAAACCCCCACATGCAAAACTAAAGACAACAACAACTTTTAGATCCTAGCTAAAGTGACAAATAATGAAGTGACTACAAGTGAAATGTCTAACACTAAATGAGTAGAAGCAATGCCCCAAGAAACCTTGAAGAGGGATCCCAATCAAAGGAAAAATGAGGCAGATGATCTACACACAATAAGAGAGACATGAACATAGGAGGACTCAAGTATGGAGACTGATGAAGAGTGTTTACTAGAATCAGGGGAGGGGGAGACTTACAATGTAATGGACACCTAGATGGTTGCAATTGACTACCGACCCTAATACATAAGTGTGGGGAACTACACTTAAAAAATATGTTGAAAATCTAGCTCCAACAACTCCAAAGGGAGCTTATGAAAGGGAAAAAAAACAAGCTCTACTACCCAAAACCAAGGGTAAGTAGGAGGTCTATGAAATCATAACCACCTTGCTTAAGACGCAAAAAAAAACTATAGGAGAAGAAAAGGAGGAAGGAAAACAAGAAAACATAAAATTGAGGAAGTAAGAGCACACTTAGTGGATTTGGGACAAGCATTAGGGCTTATGAATAAGTACTTTGTTTCAAAACCCAAAGTTTAAGGTGAAAGTTCTATCCTGGAATATAAAGGGGGTCAACACCAAAGGTAAGCAAATACCACTTAGGAATATAATATATAAGGAGTAACCAAAAATTCTCATGTTACAAGAAACTAATTGTGACAAAGACACTATGATTATTATAACAATAAGATGTTGCAAAGGAGTGAAGTGGTAGCCACCAATGTGGAAGGATTTGCAAGGGGTTTAACTATTTTGTGGAACCTTTCTTAGGTCATAGTAGAGGACATCATAGAAAATCCTAGATTTATCTCAACTAACTACAGGGAAATAGGATCCTCAAATGTTGGCTATGGGCCAACCACCTCGGCCTTAAAAGAAACATTCCTAGAATTGCTTCAAGTGCTATGAACAATTCTAGAAGAGAAACCTTGGATCCTTAGAGGAGACTTTAACATGATTATCTTATTGATGGAGAAAAAGGGGGGTTCTTGAATATTAGAGGAGGATAAAAAATACTTTGAGAATATTATAGAAAAGCTCAAGCTCGTGGATATGTAGACAAGATATGGCTTTCACACCCAAAATAAACATAGTTACCAACTTAATGAGAACTCTCTAGAGTTCTCGTTTTTTCAGCGTGGTTGTTTTTACCCCTAAATCAAAAAGTGGTGCTACCAGTACCACTTTTTTTTGCAGTGGTTAAAATTCACACCCATTAAGACCCGTTGTGTTGACAACTGATGTCATTGTGGACAAAAACTTTAAAATTGACCTTTGAATTGAAAAATGATGTTACCTGTTGACACTCGAAACTGAAATGGGCTACAGCAAATCAATCTCGATGCAACCTCGAACCACTTTGGATTGGAAGGCTGCCCTCCCCCAACCCGAGAGGGATCTCTCAAAAAATGTCACAAAATAAATTGAAGTAAGCATGAAAATGGTGGGCAGATTTATGGGTGAAAGATGGTCTTGGATTTGTGGGGTTTGGGGGTTAAACCAGGAAAAATGTCCATTGGGCATGGAGTCAAATGAAAACCGAAGAAAAGAGACAATAGCAAAGATTAAATAACTTGCAAAAAGTGAGGCAAAGTAAGTCTATCTTTCAGCGCTTTAATTGTCATGATGCGGTAGTGGAAAGAAAAAGGAAAGGCCGACATAGCAAAGGATATATGCAGAGTTCTGAAAATGCAGATTGGTCTTGCACAGCTGATAGTTGGTGCAGAGGAAAGGCAATAAACAATTACAGAAAACCCAAATCTTTTCGTTATAGTAGTGGTCGTACTAAAGTATAACGAAGCCCATCGGTTAGAAGAAAACAAAATGTAATGCAGTCGTAATGGATTAAGACATAAAGAAACGATAACACATCAACTGTGAGTAAGGAGCATATTAAATAAATTCCAAACAGTTTTAACACAGCTGAAGGAGAAGAAAACATGCTGAAAGAAATCGACCGTGATGAATCTCACAGTCGCAAAGAAAAAATCATCTTTATTACTCAAATCTGGTTTACAAAATAACTCAGAAAGTACAATGAACCCTCTTGACAGAGGTTCTCCCCCCATGCTGCGCTCATGTGCGCCCCCTTTTTCACTGTTACATATTTCCGTCTTTTAAAAGAAAAATATCAAATAAATTAGTTTCAAGAAATGTGAAACGATTTGTCTTCTAGACTATGTGGCTGCCTGACGCTTAGTTGAACCGTTATTTATCATTTTACTGGTGGACAAGGATTTCTGCATGTAATCCAAGCGTTTGATTTTTCTTTCAACGCCCGGTGTCATCCAGTTTACAGTTACATTCATTTCATTGTGCAAGAGAATCTGATGGTTCGATTTTTTATTGTCATCTTCAAAAGCCTTGTGGAGCATATTTTGGAAATCTGTTATTGTATATTTATTTGGACTGAGCGCGGGATCGACCCAGAAATCCCCATAATGACTCAGGCCGATGATGGCCTCAGGAAAGCAATAGGTTTCGGGATTTATCTCTTCTCTGAAGTCGAGGATATCGTAAGACGAGAGTTGCCTTATGATGTCCCGGAATTTTGCAGTCCACCAGGGCTTGTGATTTGGTATAACGAAGACCACTCGGCCTTTGAGATGGTAGGAGGTTATAAATAGAGGGATTATTACATCTGTGAAGTCGTGGAATAGGTTGCCTGTGTAGCCCCCTGTGGAGAATACCAGCGCTGGGACGGAATGAGTCACTTGGCACCGCGGGGCGTGTGCGGGATCTGTTCTTTCCAGCGATAGTTCGTCCACCGAGGCCATTGTGTGATTCTCCCATTTGCGTGTATATAGCTTGATTTTGAATTTCTCTCCTTGTTGCAGTCCCGAACCGGGGGTTTTGGAGACGAGGAACAGTGTGGAAGAGGCCGGGTGAGTTCTGATATCGCCTTTCATGATGCATACGCCTGTTCTGTAGGAGGATCTGTTGCAAACTAAGGTGCTTTCCCTGGGTCGACTTTCATTTTCTCTGAAATCTATTGTTGTTGTAGAGTGATATCGTTCTTCCTTGTCTGTGGGCAAGCCTATGAGGCTTTCTTCATCATCTCCAAGCATGGATCTCATCCAATCATGATTCAGAGTGGCAGCCAGAAGATCCAATGTCGATTGCACTTTTACTGAAGAAATAGGGACTGAAAATGCATTTGACATAGATCTGTTTATGAATTTTGATGAACCATCAGAAGCCTCATTTTGATTGTCAGTTCAATGCCACATCCCTGACGATCCAACTATTATTTTGAGCTGCATGAGAATTAGCAGATGAAGAAAATTGAGAACTTGAATGATTCTGGAAATCATACTCTCTTTTGTTATTAATCACATTCTCAGAGCAAGCAACTGCACTGTTACCTTCAACCATGGGTTCCACTATTGCCTTGCATTCCTCCAACGATTTTTCACTGCAGAGGTTCAAAGCCGATGCATTCCTGAGCTTTAACTGTCTTGAAAGATTCATGACATTGAATTTGGGCCTTTGAATTGCTGAAAGATTATCCATTTCTGTAACTTTTGTAGACTGAGCTGCATCAAATTCAGACTCACTGTACAAAATTTTTATTTTGCTAAAATCTTCTTTACCATCTTTGGTTGAAGGTTCTAAACCTGTGCTCTGGTTGGCAGTAATTGCAACTCCAACAGAGGCGACATCTTGTCTTGCAGGGCCTACAGCAGATGCTCCATAATGTTCATCAACAAATTTATAATCAGAAGGCAAGAGATTCCATGCAGCTTCTTCAGAAAGTTGTATTATTACCATACATGGGAAGCCCAAAACTCCACAAGCAACACATGCCAGTGTGCCTGAATCAAGATGCATGGAATCATCAGACAAGGAGTCACTATCCAAAGACTGACCTCTCATAGGATTTTCCTGGACACAAGCATCTGCAAACCTATTATTACTGGAGTCGGGYCGTTTTCYCTGTTGGCAATGGTCACCTAAAAAATTCCCAACTCTGATTGAGTCAGATACCAAATTCTCATTTGTCTCCAGGATATTTGGTGCACATAGGCCTTCTTTTCTACCCACCATTATACTGTCATTTGTTGAAGAGTTAGGTGGCAATGCTTCCAAGCAGCTTGCTCCAAATGCAGAGCCACATTTTGCATGAATTGTAGTGGAAAAACATGGGGAATTACTTGCAATATGAGCAGAATCCCAGAGAACTGCGTAGCAAGTGGATTCCTTTTCAAGGATAACACAAAGCAGGCGATTATTATCAATCATATCGTTTACAAAATGTTTCTTGACAGCTATTTCCCCTTCACCTCTCTTCTTATCTTTTAACCTGGAACTCCGAGGCTCAGTGGGTAAGCTTGCAGGTATCAGCTTAACTTCTTTGCTTCTGCCTTGTTCTCTCATGCCTGAACCAGTCTGTCCATATGCAAGAACCGTAGCCTTGGACAGTCAATTTTTGACAACATTACCAGTAGCTTTTGACAACATTACCAGTAGCACCAATTTGTTTTTTTTTTTAAATTATAACTTAATTAAAATTGTGGCCTCGTAAATGACTATCATTGTCGATAAAAACCTAAATCATAGCTTAAAAACCTCTACTCCTAAATCATAGCTTAAAAAATATTTTTTTAAGAACATTTTAAAATTAACATTATTAAAAAACAAA
>ML781505.1:495404-510616 GCA_009831015.1 Picea engelmannii
TATATATATATATATATATTCAAGTGTCCATTTGGGGTCTTGGATTGTTTATTTGCATAGAGATTGGTTATCAAGGCCACAATTTCAATTAGGTCGTAAATAGCTATAATTTTAACATTTTGGAAAAAATATTTCAAAAACATCTATTTTTTTTAGGTGTTGATTTTGAGGTTTTTCTTGCTACTCTCTGAGTTTTGAAGGCCATGTTTGAAAAATGTTGTAATTTTGACCTTGTTTAAAAAAATGGTGCCATCGGTAGCACCACTTTTTGGTTTGGGGGTTGATTTTGATGTTTTTATGCAAAAATATGGGTTTTTTGGGCCAGAGTACACATTTTGAGGTCATAGTTCTCATTAAGTCGGTAACTCTGTTAATAACAAAAGTGGGGGAGCTCAACAGATGGCAATCAAGATGGATTTCTTCTTAGTTGCACAATATTTTCTGAGATGAGGCAAGTTTATTGATGTAGAGAAATTTATATCTAACTTAGGTTCATACCACTGGCCGATATCCCGAAAATGGGATAACATTAGCACATCTAGACCCAAACCCTTATGTTTTGAAAAATTACGGTTAGATCACCCGAACTTCCAAAATAACATTCAATCCTAGTGGAATAAGGTAGACTCAATAGGAGGGACAAATATGTATATCTTCTAGTAGAAATTGAAATAGGTGAATGCAAAAATCAAATAATGGAACCAAAACAAAATGGTAACATCTTTCAAGAACGAAGGGCATTGGAGAGGGACATGCAGGAACTACAACTAGCCATAATACAAGAGGGAAGAAATGTTGAAAGGAAACAATAGGAAGAACATCCACAGTCCCAAATAGAAATGGATTCACTACAGAGTTCTTTCAAACTTGTTGATCAATGGTAGAAAAAGATGTTTGAGAGGTGGTGGAAGACTCTAGATCCTCAAGAGGAATATTGCAAGCATTGAACTCCACTTTCCCATCCCTCGTACCAAAGGAAGAAGGAACAAACACAATTACTATCAAATTTAAGTCGAACTCTCGTTGAAACTTAATTTATAAACTTATAACCAAGGTCATTGCTAACATATTGAAGCCTCAATGGAGAAATTTTGAGGTCTAAAATGGACCTCATAAGAAAAATAATTAAATAAGACTTATAAATTTTCAAATGGAAAGAAAAGAAACACGTTTTTTTCATGTATTTACAATTTATCTCATTCTGGATCTATCAAAAGTATGCAAAGTGGGGACTCGTTGGACGCATAATTTAATTATGTATATAGCAAGTGCCTACACTTCAAATTTGAGTAAACCTATAGGAAGATAAGTTGAAAATACCATAAAAAAGTTGTTTTCTTTCTTTCCCTCTAAAACCATTTATCCTTATGGATGGTATTATTATCTTGAATCATATTGATTCTTTTAAAGTTTATGTTGATAATACATTTTTTTATATTTCGAGGCCCATTTTTTACCTCAAAATTTCTCTAATATGATAATGCCTATGATCACCTCACTATATCAGGGTGGCTATATTGAAGGGAGGTAGATATTGGCTAGAATCATAGTGGTACATGAGGCTATTCACTCCTTGAAAAGTAACCAAAAACCAAGAATAATGATCAAGCTAGATAGATCCAAAGCATTTCATAAACTGAATTGGAAATTTCTATAATGAATGTTTGGCGCTTTTAGATTTTCCCATGAATGGATAAAGTGGGAAAGAAACTTAGCCTCCTCTACTTTTCTCTCTATCCTAGTAAATGGATCACTCCCTCTCCCCTTTAACCCCTCTCAGTATCAGATAAGGGGATCCTCTAACCCCCTTTCTACTTATCATAATGGTTGAAGGTCTAGGGAGAAGCGTCAAACAAGCGATAATGTAGGGCCAACTCATAGGATTATGCCTCCAAAGGGAGGCAGATCCACTATCCCACTTGTAGTTTGTGGGTGACACTATGATTTTTGGGGACCCTATAATGAAAAAGGCCAAGTCCATCATAAATATCTTAGACACTTTTTTACTAGCTTTAGGTATGAACTTTATCAACAAAGGTAAATCCCTCATATTATTTCTTAATGCCCCAATAAATATCCAAAGAAATATTACTTGAATTTTTGGTTTTTAAAGAGACTCCCTCTCCTCTAAATATCTAGGAGCCCCCTTTGTTGCAAACTCCCTAAGGAACATCACCTAGGAAATACCTTCTAACTAAAATGGAGCTACAACTCAGTAGTTGGACCTTCAGATTCCTAACCTTGCCTAGAAAAATTCGCAATCAAATCAGTGTTGCAAGTGATGGCATTATATCTACTCTCAGTATTGGTTTCCCCTACCAAAATCATCAAGGCCATCAAAGTCTCTAAAGGGAATTTATGTGGGGAGGTCTAAAGAAGCAAAATAAATGTTTTTTGTAGCCTAGGATAAATTTTGCATGCCTAAGTGTGCAAAAGGACTTGGAATAAAATATCCTTAATTCATGGGAAATACTTTAACAGGTAAAACTTCATGGTAGTGGATAGAAAACAAAAAGGAATTATGGGGAAAATTCTCGTGAATTAAATATGATTGGGACATGGCAAAGTAGGAGCTCATTAGAATGGAAGGAACACATCTAGAATCGCTAATATGGAATAATGCATGGAAAAATGAAGTACCAGTGTAGAATCATTGTTCTTTAGAAGTCAAATTAGGGAAGATGACGCTTTTTTCTAGGATGACTCTTGGCAGCAAAAAACTAAACTATAGTTGTGGGACTCTCTGAAGGAATCCAAATTTGAGTTTATTCCCATGGAATATCACACCATTAATATCTATTGGGAGGATAGTTCAAGAGATGAACATGCAACTTATCATTGGTGTAAAACAAGGCCCAGTTGGCCAATAGAAGTATAATAAGAGCCATGTAAAATGTTGGAGGAGGAACTCATATAGATGAAAATAAATATCACACAAGGGTCAGACACACTAATATAGGGGTACCAATGTGGAGGAATATTCTCGGTCAAAAAATCATATTCCCTAGAAGCCAAGATCTAAAATCTAGAAAATACAAAGATTTGGAAAAAAATATTGAATCTAGTGATTTGGCCAAAAGTATCCACATTCATTTGGCTCCTAACAAGAAGGAAAATTCTCACCTAGGATAAGCTTGTAATGAGAGGATTTGAAATTCCTTCCATTTGTCAAATGTGTTGGAAAGATTAGTAAACAATAAAACATCTCTTCAACAAATGTGAAAGGGCCACAATTTTGTGGGACAATGGAGATAAAAAAATTCAACAATCAAACAAACAAAGGAATGATCTAGTGCAAACCTTGAAAGGTTGGTGTCCCTCCCCCTTTGAGGATATTTGGTAAATATTTCCATGATTTCTCTTGTGGTTGGTTTGGAAAGAATGTGACAAGAATATCTTCAAAAACCAAAGGAGAGACCTGACAAACCTATGGAGGGACCTACAAGGGAAAAATAAGGAATCTATACATTAATGAAATTGGTTAGAATATTATAGGTAATGTAATGACAAAGAAAAGATAATTATGATGACTTTGGACATTGATCCTAACTTGATTCCCACTAAATCCAATCCCCCTCAAGTCCTAGCCATATCTATGGTAATTTGGTATAGACTACCCTCAAACTACATAAAACTCAACTTTGATGGTGCCTCCAAAGGCAATCCAAGCCCATATAGAATTAGCGGAGTATTCAAAGAAGAGTCGGGGAACATTCTTCATATATTTACATGCTACATTGAGAATGAAACTAATAATGGTGTTGAACTAGCAGCATTGGAGAAGGGCCTTCAAATGGCCAAGTTCTATGGTTATGACAAATTGATGGTAGAAGGGGACTCACATATCCTAATTAAATCCAAGTTGACAAAGCTATATAATGGTTCCAAGCTCAACGGGGTCTCTAGTAACTAGTGTTTCAATCTAGGAATAAAGAGTGTGGTTGAGTTTATTTATCACATTCCATCACTCATCATTTCCTATGTATTCCACAAAGTGAATGCACTAGAAGATAGGCTTGCTAATGAAGGGGTGGTAAGAGACTGGCATAACTTGGTAGCAAACTGGGTAAGCATGGATCCAAGCCAGCTCAAGGAGGAGTACCCTTTGCATCAATAACAAGGACAAGGAACTAATGTATGGGGTGTCAAGGAGGAGATAAGACACAAACGACACATGTCCCTCTACAATACAACTACCCATATGACCATATGCTCTAGTTGGCATTTGGAGGAAGGGACAAGACAAGGGAGAAGACTGGAGCCACTATGGCTTGGTTCCTTCCTCATATCAATTGCAGGATTAAACATTATGCATCCATTACTCCACTCATGTAGAGCATTGTGAAAATATTTTGTCTTAGGTTTTATATAGGTTTGCAGAATATTGAAAATTTTGCAAAGGGAAATGTGGAGGGTAGCACTAATGAACCCTCTACTTCATGGGGCATGTAAATGAACTTAATTTGGAGTTTGTTTCTTCTTGGTCTACTATGGTTTTTCTTGGTCTAATTTGGCCAGGTTATTTTCCTTAGCCTAAGTAGACTTTTTCTGGTGGCATTTTTCTTGGTTTGGTTAAGAGGACTTCAATCTAAATCTTAATGTTCTAATTGTATTCTTCATGAGTTGTGGCTTCCTCCTCTCTGGGCGGTTTTATTGTTATTTCTATAATGTTCCCCCTCTCTTCCCTTTTTCATTATCATGAGAGTTTCGATCGCTTTTGGATCACTTGTGTTTAAGTTTCATTCTCTAGGAAGCTTACCTATCCTTTGGGTTGGGGCCACACTTGAACCTGAGACTTGGGAGATGGAACATAAGAAAGAGGCTACGGTTGAAGATAGTCAGTAGGGGATAAGTGTGGCAGGTAAATATCTTGTGAGAAATTGAAAGCATCAGAGCCATAGAAGAAAATGACAAGATCCCAAGTTGAGGCCATGGTTGCAACTAACATGTACCATCAATGTAGCTTTGCTAAGCCTGTCAAAGAAGAGGTTGAATACATTAAAAATTTTGTCAAACGAAAAAGGAGGTGAACCTTTACTGAGCATATAAATGAGGAATTTGTGAATTGGGTCCCAAATACAAGCTTCTCTAGAAGCAGGGATACCACGTACATGAAATTAGTAAAATTGCAATGGATTAAGAAATCCTTTATTTCTCAAGTTGTTGAAGAATGAGGACATCATCAACAAGAGATTTTAACCAAGTTGATTCAAATGGACAAAAAATATGAGGCCATCCTCAAAGCTGTCCGGGGCATAAAAATTGTTATATTGGATCAAGGTGAAGAAGGACAGGCTCCAACAGAAGCAACAGGGTCATGCAAAACTCAAGAAAATGAAGTAACAACTTCTTAGACAATCTACCTCTATGTAGATTCAGATGAGGAAGGTGAAGACTGGCAATAGCTATGTTAGGTATTCATGCTTGTATGTTTTGTTATTATCATGGGTTAGCTAACTTAAGATGTTCCTAGGAAATTTTAGCTATATGTTCATATGTTGTTATTTTCAGACATTGTTATAATCCTCCCCAAGAGGAGAGACCATATTTTGGATAGTTTTTCTAAAAAAAAATAAATCTATAGAGTAGTTACCCTAGAACGTTGGTCACAACATGAAATGTATTTAAATTTTATTTTATAATATTAATAAAGGAGTAGCTAATTTACAACAAAAAATAGTTTCTACTACTTTTCATATAGTAGGGAGTAATAAAATATCTCCATATTTTCGAGAAAAATTAAAACACCATTTTCCATTAATTGTAATAAAAAGGATACATTTTGAATGAGATATCCACCACAGTGGAACAAAAGTCCATGCAAGAGAATAATCCTACTTAGGTGTAATCCAGAAACATTAGAAAAAAGAGAGAATCATTTTAATACATTCCTAATAAGGAGTGATAAATATATAATATTTCTAATTGTTTATATATGTCTTTTTGGTGAGATTTGAGAGAGTTCTTCCAGTTTTTTTACAGTAGAAGTCATGTTGTGATTGGTGTTTCCAATATAAACCAGGATTCATCTTCAAGACAACAAGTCGATGGTAAGGGTTGTGGATCTGCACAATATATACTCAAAATTCCAGAGAGATTAGAATCACAAAGTTCGACTCAGTTAAAACCCTAAAAACCTTAAAAACCTTAAAAACATAAACATAAATAGCAAAGATTAAAAATGTACTAATATTACAATTCATTATAAATTGTATAATATATTATATTATATGCTTAAACCATTCAACAAGCTAATAATCCTAAAAAAAGAGTGGCAATACTTGGAACCATAAAGCCCGTAGAATAAAAATAGATAGAGAGTGGAAATCCTTCCTAACATATTCATCATAAATCCATGATACAAGTGTTTCTCTCACAATAGATCCCTCCATCTCCCATTTCCATTGGTGATCCTTCTAGAAGTAGAACAAACTTCTCTTATAAGATGGCAAGAAACAAAAAACATGAGACACTTTCCCCATTTTCTATGTATAATACACAGTCTTGGGAATTTCCAAGATTTTCTTTGAAGGTTATCCCAAGTCAGAACTTTGTCACTTATGAGGAACCACGTAAATATATTGGCTATTAAAGGAGTTTTCAGTTTCCACAAAAAGTGAAAAATGCAATCCTCTATAGTGATCCTTTTTAATTGAAGAAAGACATTGTAATCCAAGCTTACCTTGTAGATACCCTCCAAATTTGTTTGCATCTCACACAATATAACCGGTTTTCTCTCTGGGATGAATGATAACAACTTCAAGAGTTGTGTATTGCCTCTAGTACTCCACCCATTGACCATCTAACTCTATTTGTTGCATTGAATTTCATATTGAGATTGTAACACACCCGACCCCTGAGTGGCTTTCCTAGAGATGGGGCCTCAAATTTTCGTTCTCCTTAAGTGATCAAATCCTTCATTCAGGGTCCCTAACACACTCTGCTCATCCAGAGTTTTCCATCCATTGTCTTCATGCTCAAAACCAATCCCAGAACCAATGGATATATCTCTCTGAAGTTATTCGAGCGTTCATTAGTTGAGGGACACGTGGTGCCCATGCGGATCCACCTCACGCGTGTTATTTCCAAGTTATTTCCTCCATGGTGGAAGACCATCCATCATCTGATCCCATGACTGCGCTTACTCTCGCTCTCCTATATCATTTGTGGAGGGATTCTTCGCTTCATGCCTCTTTACTATCTACGCACGAGACCACCCGAAGTTCCAAACTTCTGAAGTCCTGTAATATCACCAAGTGGTTTCGACCTTCAGGTCGTTCGATCTCTCTACCATACTACACTCCAGATCCTCTGGAGTCCCAAAGTCCAGGACTCCCGGAGTCCAAGTCACTTCACCAACCACGTTGGCTAGGTGGACACGTATCAAGAACTAACACATAGGAGGGGTCAGGGTGACATGTGTTACATTCCAATGGGCTTATACGGTACATGATACACACAAATCCAGGTGACACGTCGAACGTCAAGATGGGGTCCACGTCACCCTGGGTGACATCACTGCACCATGTCACCCTGGACTGACAGGCTTCTAACATTCCTTAGATCTCACGGTCGAGATCCAACCATGTATATTTATAGATCTACGACTCTTGTTACCTTGGGGATTCGGATTTCAGGAGTGTTGCGATGAAAACTCCTCTTATCTCCCGAAGTGCCCAATCTTCGAACTAAAGGGGCTAGCCCTATGCATCCCTGGTATATCGACGACTGGGAAAGGACCCAAAGGATCACTCAATATACGGTTCTGGGTCCTTTGCATCTCTGACCTTCGGGGTTTTGGATCTCGATTTAGTTGGTAAGATAGGTTCACCTAACCACTTGGGGAACCATCTAACGTCGGTCAACCTTACGGGAAATCGAGTCTCTCAGTTACCTTCGGCCAGTATAAGGCTGGTAAGGTCGGTCGTACTCCGAAGTCCTGGACTTCCAGAGCTCTGAAACTAGGATGACTTAGCTTCCTTAGGCTTAGCCTAAGGTTCCTAGGTATTGATCATATGGGTCCTCTCCAACGAATCTCATCCGCTCGTATTACAAACGAAGAGATCTCCCCTTTCAAGGCTTGAACTTCACTATCCTTCCTAAGCTTTATCATTAAATGGTTAAGGACTTGGGCCTGGAATCTTGGTCGCATGACAAGGAGTCTGAAAGAGGTATCCTATTCGGATGGATAGGTTCATATTGACATAATATCTCCTATCTCGACCATCTTACAAACTTATGTCCCAAGAATCCTCAGCAGCTAAGCGGGGGCATACAAACTATTAGTCAGAAGCATAAGATTACAAGGAGATGAATGCATACACATATCATGACCATTCCACACAGAGACCATTTATAGATACACATATATATACATAAACACATGCATTCATCCATTATTTCAGTTCAATACATAAAGTAAGAAAATACTTATCAGAACCAGATAACGTGAAGTGACTGTTGAAAGGGGTGCCCATTTCCACCCAACCATAGGCTCAATCACTCCTAACAAATTTACCACTAGACACCCCCAATCTAGACCACAATGATCTATGATAGAATCCTTTATTTTGTCTCAGCGACAGTAGGGACAAAGGTTACTCTCCTCCTCCCGCAGGATCTTGGCAACGATTTACACAATACCAAGCAAGGAGGACCAGCCTCGTTTATCAGCCTGTATCATAACCTTGCTAGCCATTTCCCTGTGACCAGAACACACATTCCTTAGTTCTTCCTTCAACCTGGTATCTTAGCCTCTCTTCTCTACACTCTTCGCAGGTCTCCCCCTACCCACCACACCTTCCTTTATTTCCTTCCTCAACAACATTGTGTGTGTCTCGAATTCCCAGTTAGTGGTCAAGTCTGAAAGCCTTATAGATGGGTGCTCTACCCCATCCCCTCATTAAATCTTGAGGAGGTCTTCTCACCTACTAGTCTGACTGTAATTCATTTTTGGGTCAGAGGATTGTTTTGGTCCTGAGAAATTAAATCCAGTAAGGTACCGGTTTGGTGGAGGTTAATGCAACCACTCCTAGTCCCCTTCACCATCTCTTTCATAGAATTTGTGGTCTCTCTTAGTACACGCCCCTTCCAGAAATCATGCAACACTTATCCATTTGTTAGAAAATATCATAATTGACATTCATTGACCTTTTATAGAAAGGTCCATCAAATCAAACATTCACATATTTCGATTTTTCCATAGTCTCTTGGCCAATATATTTATATTTACAAACTGGGGGAAAGAGGGTCTTACAATTCCCTCCTCCTTAAAGGAACATCGTCCTCATTGTTCTATCTATCAACATGCTCTGTATATACAGAAGTGAACAAAAATGGATATGCATGTCTCATGGCATCCTCCATTTCCCACGTAGCCTCATCTGGGACAAAGTGTTTCCACTGCACCTTGACCTATGCAATGGTTAAGTTCCTGAGTGGGGTTTCCTTCCTGTCTAGTATGCATTGAGGTTCTGGTATGAATTCTCCCTCTGACTCCACCTGGATCACAGACCAGTCAATTATATGATTATAATCATGTACATATTTCTTCAATAATAAAACATGGAAAACATTATGTGCCTTTACTGTGGGAGGGAGTGCTATCCTATAGGTTACAGGTCCCACTCTATATAAGACTTCAAAGGGTCCACAATACCAAGGTGCCATCTTGGCACAAGCTCCCATTCTCAGGGAACTCGTCCTGGGCCTAAATCTGAGATAGACATGGTCTCATGTCTTGAACTCTCTGGGAGTTCTCTTTCTATCGACGTAACTCTTCTGTCTATCCTGAGAAAAATTCAGATTTTGTTTTATCTGAATCACTTGTTCCATTTCTTTCAACATGTCGGGTCCGATTGTAATTTTATCCACTGGATTACTCCATCTAACTGGAATCTTTCACTATCTACCATAAAGGGCTTTAAAAGGGCTCATCTTCCATGACTCTTGATAATCGTTGTTGTAGGAAAATTCTACCAATGGCAGGTAGTCTTCTCACTTCTTAGGCTAATTCATTCTTAACATGTCTTTGAATATTTGGTTTACTCTTTCTATATGTCCATCCATTTGAGGGTGATAGGTTGTGATAAACAACAATTTAGTCTCAAAAACAACCATCAAGGATTTCCAAAAGCTTGAAGTGAATTTTGTGTCTCTGTTAGATATAATCTCCCTAGGCATGCCATGTTGTCTGAATATCTCCTTCATGAATATGTTGGCAATATATATTGCCTTGCCATTCGATTAAAAGGAATGAAGTGAGAAGACTTGCTCAATTTTTCCACCACTACCATGATGGCATCATTTTTCTTGGGCAATTTTGGAAATCCGGTGATGAAATCCATGGAGATGGTTTCCCATTTCCATTCTGGAATTGGTAGAGGTTGTAATAAACCTGTTAGGTGTTGATGTTCTACCTTAACTTGTTGGCATTCTAGACACTTAGCTAGATAGTCAACTATGTCCTTTTTCAATCCAGTCCAATAGAATTGTTTCCAAGTGGTCATGATCATTTTCAGATATCCTGGGTGACCAGTATATGGTCTCTTGTGTAGTTCGTCCATTATGAACCTCTTCAAGTCTTCACAACTTGGGATATACAATTTGTTTATGTAAGTCATCAGACCTTCATCGAGCATCTAAGAGCCTTCATACTTTATCTGTGTAGGCTCTTGCCTTAGGTATGAGGTCACGGTCTTGAAAAAATAATTTGTTTCTTGTGCATTCCTAACTCTTTCTCTGACATATGTTTCACAGGTGCTCGCCGCTTCTAGGTGAATCATTTTCACACTTATGCTAAGGGCATCGGCCACCCTATTTTCCTTTCCTTTGATGTGTTTGATTTTGAAATCAAACTCACTAAGGAGAGTCATCCACCTAGCTTGTCTAGCATTGAGTTTTGGTTGATCAAACAGGTGCCTCAACCCACAGTGGTCTGTCATAAGTACAAATCTCCTACCCAGGAGGTAATGCCTCCACATTTTTAAAGCATGCACTATGGAAGCCAACTCTAGGTCATGGGTCACATAATTGATTTCATTCTCATTCAATTTTCTGGATTCATAGCAAATTACATGTCCTTCTTGCATAAGGACTCCTCTGAGTCCTTCCTTGCAGGCATTTGTACACATGAGGAAGTCATTATTAGGGTTTTCAATCTTCAGCATGGGTGCATGGGTTAGAAGGTATTTCAGTGTCTGGAATCTTTCTTCACACTCTGATGTCCAAGTGAATTTAACCCCCTTTTTCTGAAGGGCAGTGATTGGACAACCAATCTTGGAAAATCCCTTTATGAACCTTCTATAGTATCTTGCTAAGCCCATAAAGGACCTGATATCAAATACATCCTTTGGGGTAGGCCATTCCATAATATATTTGATCTTGTCGGGGTCTACTTCCACTCCTTATTTAGAAATAACATGGCCTAAGTAATGGACTTGCTTCTGGAAAAATTCACACTTGCTAAACTTAGCGTAGATTTGATGCTCTCTTAGTACTTGAAGTAAAAGTCTAAGATGTTCTTCATGTGCCTCTCTATTATTGGAGTAGATTAGAATATAATCAATGAAAATCAATACAAATCTGTCTAGGAATTTGTTGAGTACATTATTCATCAAGCACATAAAAGCGGCGAGGGAATTGGTTAATCCAAGTAACACCACCATAAATTCATAGTGACCATATCTAGTCCTGAAGGTTGTTTTGTGGATGTCTTCATCCTTGATTTAGACTTGATGGTATCCATACCTTAAGTCAATCTTTGAGAAAATGGAAGCACCCCCTAATTGGTCGAACAAGTCATCGATTCTTGGTAAGGGGTACTTGTTCTTTATGGTTTTCTTATTGAGTTTTCTATAATCTATGCACAATCGAAGTGTGCCATCTTTATTCTTCACAAACAAGATTGGTCCTCCCCATGGAGACACACTGGGTCAGATGTATCCTTTGTCCATCATTTCCTTTAGTTGTAGCTTGAGCTCAACTAGCTCGGGTGTACTCATCCTATAGGGTGTCGTAGACACTGGCACTGCTCCTGGTGCAAGTTCTATGGAGAATTCAATGTCTCTTCTCGAAGGTAGACTCGGTACCTCTTCTGGAAACACGTCTCTATACTCTCTTAATATGGGGTGGTCCTCTAGGTTCAGTTTTTCATCCTCAACAGATTCCAACACCTGTATTGCATATAGAGGACATCCCTTTCTACAATAATTTTTCATTTGAAGGGTTGATATTCGTCTCACTAAGACAGGCTTCTGAATCCCTTGGAGGGTTATCTTTCTCCCTTCTTCATTTACACATTCTAAGGTTTTATGGTAACAGTTCAACTTAGTTTTATTAGCAGTTAGCAAGTCCATACCAATCAACAGGTCATAAGATCCTAGGGGGAGTATGTTAAGGGTCACTTGGGTGGGCAATCCATCCATAATGAAGTGGCAAGTTGGTATGACCTCTACTACTTTTCTTTTGGTTCCAGTGGCTAGTTGTACCAACCATGGCTTAACATGTCTAGTTGGTTGCAGTTTACACTTATCAACAGTATGTGGGAAACATAACTAAAATTAGAACCAGGGTCAATTAAAATAGAAACTAAACGGTTGGCGATCATACCTTCCATATCCACTACTGAAGCTTGGTGGTCGGCTTTTTTATTATCCAAAGATGCATAAATATGTGGCATGCTCCTGGACACATCATCGACTATGATGGATTCTTGGATATTGTAGACTCTCCTACTACTATGATGCATGTGTGGACAATCCCTCAGTAGATGTTCTTCTCCACAACCCCAACATTTCAAGGGTTCCTTCTTTGGGTTATCAGTCTTTCTTGGGGTTGCTCCAAAAGGTTTATTTCCACTCTGGGAGGGGGGATTTTTTTGATATACACTTCTAGTAGGAAGGCTTATCCTAGAATCCCTCCTATAGTTCTTAAATATTGAGGATTTGAACCCCTTCTTATTAAGTCTTGAACTATTCTTCTTCTTCCAGTCCTCGCGAGGTTATGTCTGACTGCCGAACTGTTCATAATAATACATTTCCTTCTGGATAGTGTCTTCTAAGGTATTTGGCTCGTCAAACTCAATCTTTTTCTGGTAGGTCTGAGGTAACCCACTAACAAATTGTTTCACTTTTACCTTTTCATCCTTTATGTAGGGTACATACCTCAGCAGCTCAAGGAATTTATTGACATATTATTCTATGATGAGTTGTCCCATCTTGAGTTCATAGAACTCCTTATTATTCCCATCAAAGTACTTCTCTGATAGATGTTGATTAATTGGGTTGGTTGTCATTGATGTCATCCCTTGAATAAATTCCGGTAGTGAATTCTGGTAGCACATGGTTTGGGTAATGGACCCAAGTTTGTGTGATGGATAATGGTATGAATTTTGATATATTTGTAGGTAAGACTATTCTATATGGATAGTGCATGTCACTCCATTTCTGGTGGTATATGGAACATCACATAAATCCTCACGGTTAGAGATTTATGACCATTTGAAGTTGGAGGACCCTCATGAGTCATCTAGAAGCCCCAAAAAGTCAAAGTGTTTGCAAAAGAAATTAATTAATAATAAAGTTAATGGAGAACTCCCTAAAATAAGGAAAGTGGGATGCTACATTAAAGTATAAATAAGAGGCAAGGCTCTCTCATTTAATCACACTTAAACATATTGAATATATTTTGTTGTGTAAGGATTATTGCAAGTACTCACTGATACATCCGAAGTTGCAAAAGTTTGAGGTAGTACGAAGGGTTGATTGTGAAAGTTTTGGAATTACAGTGAATACTAAAAAACCCTAATTTCTTAGGTGTACACGGGCTGACAATGTATTAGGGTACATACATACGTGGGTTGGTAGTGTATTAGGGTGCGCACATGTGGGTAAAGCCATGGAAACTTGAGAAGATGAAGATGCATAGGTTCTAGATTCTGAGATCAATCTCCCAAGAAGGTATACAGTGCTCAAATACATCAGATCTATCCATTGGTTCAAAGGTATGTCTTATTTCTATGAATAGTTGGATTTTGATGTATGCATGAAAAATGGTTATGGATATTTGAGTATTCTTCCTAGAGATACTAGTGGTTGCATGAGATCTTCTGTATAAGTCAGATCTATAGAAATACAGTGCTGGTATATTTATCATTAATACTTCTTGTTAAAGTTGAGGCACATCTTGTATTTCTTGGCATATGGCTAAGGGTTTTTGTGGTACATGGTTGAGAGCTTGTATTTTTGAAGTGGTTGATGTATTGAGACGATGAATATCAGAAAGAGTTTGATGTCTAGATCATGTGAGGGTTATTATACTTGTTCATGATTACACACACTCATATGACACATGGCTAGAGAGATATATAGATTTTTTGGGTAAAGGTTATGTATGAGGATGCATGCACAGGGTACAGTTACAGTCTGGATACAGTGACAGGTTGCAGATCTATGTGAAAGAAGTTGCAGAGGGTCAGAAGTTTTCAGAAAAAGAAAACCCTAGTTTTCAGAAGGTATACACAGGCTGCGTAAAAGACAGGACACGTACATACGTAGGTTTTTGTATACACAGGGCGCATACATACGCATGTTGTAGAATTGCAGGTCGTGTATCCCTAGTTTCAGAAGGCATATGCAAGTTGCATAACAGACATAACACGTACATACGCAGGTTGTTGCACATATAGGGCGCATACATACGCAGTTTGCAGAACTATAGGTCGTGTATATGTTGTATTTTGTTGATACATGTTCAGTTCAGATATAGATTAATTACAGGGTAGTTGTACAGGTTGGTTGCAGGTCAGTGGTACATGTTGATACAGTTGTACAATGGTATATCTCACAGTGATAGTGTGACATTGGTTCCATCATTCTACTTCTACTTCAGGAGGTTGGACGAGGAAAGAACAGGTGGTTGTATCCACCTTATGGTTATAGCCAGAGAATATAGGGGGTTGTAGCCTCCTTCTGGTTGTAGCCAGAGAATTGGGGAGTTGGAGCTTCCCTCAGGTTGTAGCCTGAGAAACTAGGGGGTTGGAGCCTCCTTCTAGTTGCAGCTGGAAAACAAAGGAAGTTGGTGCTTCCAATGAATGTAATTCTTCAAGAAATATAAAAAAAAAAACATTATGTGGTTTTCTACCGCTTTGGGTTTCCACGTAAAAACATTGGTGTACCATGTATGTGTATGATTGTTTATTTACTCTGAAAATA
>ML781505.1:528169-545731 GCA_009831015.1 Picea engelmannii
AGTGACATATTTCACTTTTGAATTAAAACTCCTAAGTCAAAGTGAAATTAGAATCATAAAGTAAAGTATGAGGGTAAAAGTCTTCCCCCTTTGTGCTTAGAGACTCATAAGCACATGGGGACCACTTTCCAAGGTACCCAAATCTCAACAAAGGAAGCTTTGTGCGTAGATTTGTCACCCTAGTGCGCAACTTTTTACTCGACCTGTGAAGCTTTGTGCCAGGAATAAGTTTCGATCTGAAGAAAGGAAAATCAGATCCGAAGAAAAGAAGCAAGATCTGAACGCTCTATGCTCTAATAAAAGTAAAAGTGGAAATTTCTGAAAGAAATAAGTCAGATCTGTAGAAAAGAGGTAAGATCTATAAGCTTTGTGCTCTAATAAAGATAAGAATAGTCAAAATTTCTTAGATCTGGAAGCTTTGTGCTCTGTAGAAGTAAGATAAGTGAAATTTTTTGTTTCTAGAGCATGGATCTAGGTATGTTTGATAGATTTTGTCCTAGCTTAAAAACTAGGGCATTAATAAATGAAAGGAAGTTTGATATGAATAGATCTGATAAATATAATAATAGATATGTTATACCTATGCATAGAAAGAATGTCTGGACTAACAAGTGGATGCATGATTCTAGAAAAAAAAAATTGCAGGCTAGTCACTATGATCCTAGTGCGCAGTACAAGAAGAGTTAGGGATTATTGAAAGAAATATAGGAATAACTCTTTGTTACAATTGCAAAAGACCAGGACATCTTGCTAAAGAATGCCCTGGGAGAAAACCTAGTTGTCTCTGTTGCAACACTTTGGACCACAACGTATTAGATTTCCCTGGAATGATCGCTAAGTTAAAAAGGCTGAATCTAAATCAAGAAGACCAGAAGGCAGATCCAGAAAAGGTAGAAACCCAGCAAGAATCAGAGAAAATATTAATACGAATAAAAGAAACCCCGAAGGAACATAAAGATGTCTGATTACCAGAGATCTTCAAAGAAAAGGAGCAAGTCAAAGAAAGAATAGGGGACTTCGACATTGACTGTATTCTTGATGAAGAAACAAAAGTGAACATTATGCCAGAAAGAACTTGGGAAGCTATAGGAAAGACTGCCTTGATCCCTTCCCTAGGAGGAACAAGTTTATTCAGAAGAAAACTAGTAAACCTATGTGGAAGGATCGCTCGGATACCTATGACTGTCAATGGAACTTTGACAGAGCAAGACCTTGAAATTATTAAATTTATTGAAGACAATGCCCCGTTTACTATGCTCATAGGAAAACCTTGGATTGATAGAGAACAAGCCAGACGAAAAGAGGAAGAAGAATTTTTGGAAAAGAAGAAGCAAGAGTTAAAAGACTTTATGACTAGAAGGGTCACGCAATTGATTGAAGAACAGAAGAGTCGGTCACAGATATTTAATACTAGCAACCCTGATGTTGAGGCTAAGAGAACACTAGAGGATCCACAAAATATTGAGTTACCTATTTTTGATACAGAAGAAGTATTACCCAGAAACCCTAGGAAAGAATTTCAACAGGGCGAATCAACTAAGACCACAGAAGGTAATCATCAGAAGGGTAAAAGAATTACTGAGACGAAGCTCACTGGGTAGAAGGCTATAAATTTAAGAAAGAAAAGGGATAATACTATAAGGTTACAAGAGGTTCTAGAAGATACTTCGTAGAAAGAAAAATTGCAGAATTTGAGCTTCGCCGAGATATCATAACAACGACATAAAGTACTTCGCCATGACAAAGCAATATAGTCGTTGGGGCCGATATATCTATTCGACTTCCGCTCCGAATGGGCAGAAAAGCAATAAATGTTTGTCATCCAACCATTGAAAAGCACCATAATGGGTCGAACAAGAGTTAATGAAGGATCATACCCGTTGCAAGAAGACCATTGCTAAGTTTCCCTACTTAGTCCATCGCGCCATGCACCGAGAATACTTTTTTCTAAGTGAGAATTTGAGCACGAAACCTGAGATTAATTCACCCTGAGATCATTGCCTTGTCCCATATTATTCATTGTAGTCTCTGAATTCTTTTCGCACCCAAGCTTGTATGTCAGACGAGCTCAACACTATTGAGAAATAAGTTGAAGAAGTTTTAATTGACTTAATGACTGAGAGAGTCATGTCAGAGCGAGGAGTGTCTACAGGTGTACAGGCATCGTCCTCGAGAGAATTTCCAGCTTCCCCCTCCACTGCTCAAGCAGGACCATCCCGACTGCCTTCGAAAAGACGATCTAAGCTCGGAAACGACTTTGCCACTGTGAATATGATCCCAAGTATCTTTCCTAGATATATCCCACCACTAAGTGGCACAGTGAATTGATACACTGTACCCAGAGACTTCAACTATGATTTGGTCACTACGTACCTCCCGAAAGGGGTGCACGCAGTTCATGATGACCAGGATAAGCTCACAGTGCTGAAATTTAGTGATTTTAACCTTGGAGATCACAAAGTTTACAGTATGCTAGCCCCGCACAAGTACTTAACTATCACAAAAGGGAGGAACCCGAACATTGTCCCTCGGCAATGGACCCATAACCTCGCACAGTCAACCCTCCTCAATGTAATGAAGATTCTGCATTTCGGGAGGCATCAGGAAGTGAATGCATGCGTCAGATTTGTGTTGTCATGCTACCACGGAGGATACTTATGGTTGGATCACCGCATCACAGTGGATGCGATTCTGATCAATCGGATCACAGGGCTAAGCATGCAGGGCCATAACCCACAGGAGTTTTACCTTGGAAAGACCGCAGATCGTGCTCTCGCCTAGCGGATAAAAGACACATATGGTGATGTATAGCAGGAACAAGCGATGAGCCCACTCGAAGCTCACCTTAGACAAGCTCAAGAATACACAGTGCAAGCCACCCAGGCTTTGGCACAAGTACAGAGTGCACTTATAGTACAACAGAGGAAGGCAGAACAGGAACAGCTTGCCTTACAAGCGAAGTGGGAGGAGGAGAAAGCACAGTTACAGCAGAGCAAGGACCAATTGCTAGCAGAGCAACTTGACATGCAGGAACGAGTTCACAAATCACTTCGCTCTGTGATGATCATTGAAGTGAATATTGAAGAACGTGTCCCATACCAGGTGACACAACTTGAAGAAGTAATCCAACAACTTCAGCAGCGCATCACAGATCTGGAGCTTCGTACCGTGCCCGAGACTCCCCAAGAAGTCAGAGATATAAGGGAGGCAACTTCCCGTAGCGCAGTTGATAGGTTAAAAACCTTGGCTTTGGAATGTAAGCAGTTGAGCGCTATAAGTGCCCAAACTTAGGAGAACCTCACAGAGAACCCAAAATTGCAGACATTAGAGGCGCAGATCCAAGAAGCAAAGCAGCATGCAGATACGCTATAGGCGCAGCTGAAGGCCTTGACCCCAGTCGAAAGAATGAAGCGATTTCCAAAACAACGCACTGCCCAACAACAGGTACACATGTTGCAAAGCAAAGTGATGGAAGTCTCTCAACGACTTCAACCCCTCCAAGAGAAAGCATGCCAATTTTTCATTGAAGTTGAGAGCCAGGCAGTCGAGCTTGAACAGGTTATCATCACCGTAGAACAGTGCATGGAAGGACCAGTAAACGATGTAGTGATACAGGAGTTTACTGAGCAAGAGGTTTCCGCATTGTAGTAGGTCGAAGTAGCTCGGGCCAATCTCTAGAAATTCGAAGCGGAGTTGATCAGACCAGAGTGACTCGGGACGAGTCACAGGTGAGTGTTGGGGGCCTGTTGGCCCTTGACCAAGTTTTGAGGAACACTTGGTCATATTTGACCATTTTTGGACTTCGACAGTGTGTCAAAGACGGAGCATCAAGCGAAGCAGAGATCACGGGATCTCGGCCCACTTTTGGGACCCTTTTTAGGGTTTTGGGTTAATGTAATGGGAAAGGGATGTCGGCCCATGGGTTTACCCATGTTTTAGGCCTATTTTGTAAAGTATAAGTAGCTAAGCAATGTAAGAGAGAGAGAGAGAAGAGAAGCTAAGTGCTAGTAAAGGCTTTGTTTATATTATGTGACCAACTTGCAGAGTTGAGTGCAAGTGTTGTAAGTGCTGAGTGCACGGATTGTAAGAAGGATCTGTACTAGATATACCTGAGGAAGGAGGATCTGGTGAGGTGCGTGCAAATCTCTTGTCCGATGCGAAGTACAAGTGCAAGTTATGTGTTGTAACCTGATTGACCACAGCCAATAAAGAAGAATAAGACTTTGTGGATGTATCCCAAGGATGGGGGTGAACCACAGTAACTATGTGTGTTATGCTTGGTGCTTCAACCTAATGTGTTGGTTTATTTCCATGTGTTATGCTTTGATAAGATTATTCTATGTGATTTTCTATGATACTCTTATATAGATCCACTTTTCTTTGTGTTTCTTAGATGTATGGGTGTAGATCTGACATATATGAAAGTGTTGAGTGTTAAACCTATTTTGTTGTTGCTAAGTGCTAACTTAACCTAGATCCAAGTGAATGTTGCGGTGCTCTGCACCATCTGCGGAGTGCCTTGAGGTTAAATACTGATGAACGATATTTGTTAAAGTACTTGCTAAGAGTAAGAATCACATATATGTGTCCCAGCTAAGGTTGTAGACACCTGAGTCTTGCAACCACCCATGCCTCTACCTCGGGTGAGACTTCATCTGCTTCGCAGGTGTTGCCGAAAGGGCCAGTAGTTAGGGTTTTTTTGGTGCGTTGTTGAAGCGTTGAACCCTCGGTCTACCCCTGTGCCAACAATCATTGATAATCTCATTATTAATAATATATTCAAACTTTCTTCCCCAATTCTCACACAAGTAGGTCACTTATTCCTCTTGATAACATAATTCTTGCTTCAATAGATATGTAATTAGAATCCCCCTCTAACCATCATATATGAGTGGCCTTGAACTTTTTTATATTCCTTTGAACCAACATCCCTTTCCTCACGAGTGATACCTTGTTTCCTAGTAGGATTGTTGATATTCACCTAGAGAAACTTTGGAATACCATAAATATAACCACATGGGATAAATATTGTTAGGGAAAAATATAAGACACTTCCCAAGACAAACTCATGCCTCTTTTGTTATAATCTTTATTCTTGAGAAATTCTCGATCATAACCCCTAAGAGGCCTCCTTACTAATTTCTTGATCAGATTACTTGCTCCACTCTAACTATTGCTTGGTAGGAAAATTGGACGATGTGGGGCACATTGAAGATGGGATGGGAAAACCAATCATAGATCCAAAGGTTTGATGATATGGGACTATTGTATCCTTACCACACTCTTTCAATAATGAACATATCATGCCCTTAGAACTGACTCTCCAAGAGGGTGAGAGATCCCTCCTATAACCACATTACTCTAATCACCCCAATTATGAGATTTCAAACATGGAATTACATTGAACTTCCCCCACATAGGAATTTTTCTTTGATACATGTGACTCCTTAGCCTGTGATGAACATCGACCATTGAAGGAATAAACCTCTCTAAACGTATTCTCTATGATTCCCGATTCAATATGTAGTAGATCTAGACCACTATAGATGGAGATTTATTTTGATATCCTCCCTTAATGAGGATTCTTGGCTCATTTCCATACTCCATAATTCCCTTTAGTGATGATTTTTAGGCCCTCCTCTATCCTTCCCACCTTAATACATGAACTTACCCCTGTAATTTTTTTTTCCCCTCCCATACCTCCATGTTCCCCAACTCCATCATGAAACAATGATATCATGTTCATAAAATTATTCCACTCCTCACCTCTCTCAGCGTCCTCTGATGAGATGGAAACATACAACACCCCTGTATAGATGAACCTCGGATAATAGTTGTCAAATGGAAATGTTAGATTCCATGATGCATTTTACCCATCTCTAAATGGACACATAGCTTTTGGATTGTCATCTTGTTGTACTTCAAGATTCCTTAAGTTGAAAAAACCCTCCTTCTACACTTAGTTATTAACTTTAGGAAATAACTCAAACCCTCTAATAGCACGTTGTGTTGTTATTCCTAATAACAAATCAATTTAAAATTAATAAGTTTATGTTAAAATATTAAATGTGCTCATTTTACCATAGACAATATCACCATTGTCTCCCAACCATAGGCATGAATCCACCCCCGAACACTTTAACCTTTAATAGATAGAATGATTCCAAAAATCCACACTAGAACCAACAGATAAACCCTAGTTGCAGCAGTAGCATGAGATGGAACCAGAAAACACCATCCAGCTGCAGCAACAACACAAGACAAGGAGAGTGCACCTCCTCCAAGGGTAGCGCTCAAGAGAGAGATTCTACAGAACAAGAATAGTTTTCCATTGCAACAGTTGCAATTGCACTTCTTAGGCTACCACCAAGAATATCATAAAACCACCAAGAGATACTAGAAGGTAGGGTGCATATCTTAGGCTAGATTGCGCTAGAGAGAGAGACCAAGAATCACCCCAAAAGATGCCCCTTCCTTTCTTGCAACTGCAACTGCAAACTTGCGTTATGCTTGAGAGAGTGGGTGAAGTGAGTACGTAGAAATGAGCTAGAGCACTTCCTATTTATAGTGGTTCTTGTCACCTGTCTGGGATGACTAGTCTTTCTGGAAGATGATTCATTAATGTTATTTATTCTACTAAGACGACTTGTCTTTTAGGGTTTTTACACATCTGTTTAGGGTTTCTTTTGCTTCTGAAATATTCTATTCTAGTCAAAGGTTACACATGGAGGTTAACACCTCCCACAACTACCATAATATCAACACTCCCTCCTAGCTAGGGAGGTATTAATTGTAATGGTCTCAAACACATCCATCCATTTCACATGGTATGGGCAAGGCTCACATAGTCTTGGAGATTATTCTACAAATAGAATCATCATAGCCACACAAGATACCTCGTGATCATGCAGATCAAGTCACGAGCATCATCGTCACTATCCATCTAGTTGGCAATCACCTCCAACCCTATTTATAGTCTTCATGGCAATCAAGTAGTAGCACATAGTTACTACAATGTTATCCAATAGATCACAACAGTGTCGATCCATAGTAGTCCACAACTGTTATCCAGTGGTACACAACCACTCCTAATATCACATAGCTACTATCTAGTGACACGCAATCACTACCAGTGGAACATATCCACCGCAGTAGCACATAGCTATTGTCCAGAGACACACAGTCTCCTGGCATCAAATCATATTATCGTATGCATCATCTCTCAAGGCCATATTCCATCTAATTAATCGGGCATGATGTTGAATAATCCATGTGTTGGAATTAGTGCACTCAACAGAGTGTCTCACATAAGTCACTCACTCAATAGAGTGATATAGGGACCATTCTTCCTATCCCAATCATTTCCTATGACACAGGAAGAATGATTGTCCCAACAAATGTTGAAAATCCACAACATGGGCTACAAGGACCATTCTTCTAATATGGACATACATCCTAGAATAATGATCATACTCCCAATTGTTGAAATACACACCATGGGCTATAGGTACCATTCTTCTAATACGAACATACATCCTAGAAGAATGATTGTCTTGGACCATTTTCCCCCCTCTGGCCACTACTCTGAACTCATGGAAAATGTTTTTCTTGTACCAATCTCCCCACTCTGGTCACTATTGTGAACTTAGGGAGACGAACCATTATACATGACAGAGCAAAGACCCAATATAATCGTTGTCCTGGGCCATTCTACCTATTCGGGAAATGCCCCAGGAGGATATTTTTCCATGGTACATCAACAATCTGTCAATCTAGACCATTCTCCACAGGGAGAATGTCAGTCCATCAACAATATGTTATGCATGGACCATTATCCACCTAGAGAATTTCTATCCACCAACACACTGACTATCTATGATGCCATATATAAGCACTCCCTCCCAACCGAGGAAGTCATATCCTCCTTTTCAACCAAAGGAGGGTATCTCCACTAGTCGCAGCTTGTCCCTTATTTATGCAAAATTTATCTTGGATTGAGACTTTTTCAAAATATCACATGTCTTCTTATCGGTGGATATGTACTGGAAAATCACTTCTCCCTTCTGGACTATCACGGTGTTGAGCACTCAACACACCCTAAAAATCCTATGTCAAAATTTCACTTTTTGGGTACCACTTTATTTTGCACTGTCTGAATTCGATTTTCTTTTGATAAATGTTTTGACTTTGCTTATTCTCATAACTCTCATTAGCTATTCAGGCATGTTTAAACTTATGAAAATCCATGAATTAAAAAAGTACTAACACTTAAGTAAGAAATTAATAGTCAAAACACTTCACCTGACACGCTTAAGATTCGACATCGGAAGAAATTAAGAGATGAAAAGGGAACACTCAGAAATCCTCAATCACTGAGTGTCGATCTTCAACGGTATCGATGAAAGGGAATTTTTGTTTCACGAAAAGTACCACACACAGACCTCACCGATAGTCGATCACCTTCGACATCGATAAAAGGTGAAGGGAGTAAATGTTTAGGAAGGAGGAAAAAAATTTGTCGATAGTCGATACCCGACACGCTTGTCGGAATTGGAGAAAAATGAATCACGATGAACAGTGCGACCATGCTAAGGTGTTTTCCCCGATCACCGATTCCCAAATCATTTTGGCATCGGTGAATTTTCGAAGACTAACGTACAGGAAAATACGCGATAAGTTTATCCCCGATCGTCGATCCCCAATACCTTTTCGGCATCAGTGAAACCAATTTATTTTAGAACGCACAACTTGAAGAAAGTCCCAACCCAAATAATATGTGTGAATTAAGTCATTAGTCTGTAACACCGTGTATCTTTCACCGACCGAAGAAAACATACGGCGTAGAGCAACCCGATTCACTTTTGGTTCCTCAGATCTAAATCACACCTTTGAGTCACTTCAACACGTCAGCACCATACGATGAAGTTGATCGGCATCGGAATTTTGCAGTGAAAGGATATCAACGATAACGTCCATAACACATCGTTGATCCCTGATCCACCCACTGAGAAAGCGACACGATGGGACGTTTTAGCGCTAGATACGATTAGATTGTGAGATTTTAAAAGGTTAATTAATTCCAAATCTCGCATTAGTTGCTACTTCGTGTGCAAATCAAAACAGCCTTTTGAAATTACCGATAGAGCACATCACCCTCTGCGCCTCCGCCATCAACCCACGATGAATTCAATTTGCAGAGATTTGGCGGCAGATTTGTTCGAATTCCACTCATCACCCAAATTAATTGGTTGATATGATGTGGTAAGTTCTTCTCCATTTAAATTCTCTTGGGCCATTGTAAAGGAAACCATTCTACGCGCAAAGGATCTTCAGAGCATCCAGAGAAGCCATCAAGCAATTCAAAATCTTTCGAGATCCCGTGAGTATCGAACAACCAAGTCTAGCAAGCATTACAGGTATGTACCAGTCTGTATTTTTTGTGTTTTCACTTCATATATACGTTTTTATCTAGTGTTTCTCTGTACGCAGGCCCTAAAGGATTTATTTTTATTACAGGAACAATCCCTTTGAGAAAACCAACCACTAGGCGATCATCGAGGGCGCCCAAGTTAAAAGAACCGAAAGTAGGATAAGGCTCTTCTCCAGGGGCAACAAAATAGTTAGAATTTGCTCCAAGACCAGAACTGGTCATTAAAACATCCACCAAGAAGGATTTCATTCATCCTCCAGCCTTCGGAGACATGGAGGCAAGCACGGGGGCCAAGACAACACTCCCACATTGGGGAGAACTTTTCAAGAAGATCAGTCGGGGAGAATTTATGGAATACATCCCACACAGTGACTCGGATGTGAGAGCGTTCGATGACCAGATATTCTCGAACATATGACAGTCGTACCTAAACATGGTAGCAAGAAGAAACATGGTGTTTCCCTGTATAGATATACTCCAATGGCTCATCAACCACACAGACACGCAGAAGTTCCTAATCAATGATGATGGTGGTGGATGTGTCGAAGTTTTCCTTCTAGTGGAGGTCCAGAAGTACTACAAGATTATGGACCCAAAGGAGCGACTAAACATTGATTTTGTCGTGAAATTATACAAGCACCATGACACCATCCAAATAATGGCCTCATGGTGGCGAGAGGATAAGAAATACACCAACCGCACCTCTGGTTGGTACCAAACGGCCAACCTAAGAGATCCATACATATTCCTAATGGAACTCATCTGTCGATTGTAAGGGGAGAAAGAATGCTCCAGGTTTTCGGAGGCATGGATGTCTCTAGCATACACAATAGATATCTCCGAAAGTGGCTTCAATTGGGGAGCCATCATTTCCAAGCAGTTGAGCATCTTCATACAATAAGCTCGGACACCAAAAGAAGGAGAGACACCAGCCTTTTACATGGATTCATATTTGTTTGATGTCATGTGCGCCAGAAACGTCTTCACCGGCATGAACCTAAGCTGGCACATTGCAGAGCTCCTAGTCCATGTATATTTCAGTTTTTTATGGGAGAATAGGTACAAAAACTCCTACTCCCTCATCTGCGATAAATTCATCGCACGCATCTATTTTCTTATTTTCAAGAAAGAGTGTCGGAGACTGTCAGTTGTGACCAAAAAGATAATAGCAAAGGTTGTCCATTAGTATATGGATGAGCACGATACCTACATCAGGGTTTTCGGTGCCACCGAAGCACCACAACTTTTACCTGTGCATGTCCCTGACCGTCTTGTGGTGGGAAAGATCTGCTACCAAACCATCCTGCAAGGTTACAATGCTACCCTAGTCAAATATAAGAAGCGAGTGTTTATACCATATGGATTGTAGGTAGGTTTCTACATGGTGAAGGACACCGCTCAGGCAAAGCAAAAAGCTTTGAGCCAATTAGAGTTTTGATTCCAAACCGGTCATTTCCGCAATCACAACCCAAAAGGTCTAGTCCTAAAACATGTTTCTCAATTGTCCTCCTGCTGGCCATATGCCCATGACAAATTCGAAGACGAGGTCTTCACAAAAAATTCCCAAGACTAAGATGAGGTGGTGTCATGGATGGTCGATCCCAAGATGACCAAGTTCAGATCCATGAGTTTGGACGAACAAGCAATGACCATAGAACAATCGATTCAAGAGACCCTCGGAGCTAGAGAAGAAATGCTAGCGGTTGAAGCAGCAGTTACCCAGGTAGCGGCTGAAGCAGCATAAATTCTGCAAGTAGCCCCGACGCAAGGTAGAGGTACCCCCATGGCTTAGGATGTGCAGGAGAGGGGGTTACTTATGTTAGAGCATGCGCAGCGGATAATTGATTAGCTGGAAGATGAACCGAACCTCATAAGCATGACAGGCCTCCCCATGGACAATCTGGATAGAAGTCAGATGGGCCCAACCGACCCTAAATTCATAGACCTTGATGAAATTATTGGGTTAGATGACACTGATTTTACAATGCCACCAGTCGGATCAACGACAGGTGTTTCAGCTCAACCAGAGAGAGTTGGAACATAAGGGAGGGCAAGTCTGTCAAACCCCTTAAGCGAGATGATAAAGATATATGATGATGATGAGAGCCCAGAGGCATCCCTTGTGACCCCCATGCATATCGAAGAGGAAAAAGAGATAGAGAAGACATCTTCCCCAGTTCCTGATTCTCAAATTCAAGGGTTTCCACAGAGCGAACAAGAAATTGAAAGTGTCTTAGACACTCAACTACCCAATGCACTAGAGACTCAAGTGGACAGCCCGAAGGATGAGCTAGGATCCAGCGAACAAAAGGAAGAGGCTCCACAGTAGGAAACCGGCGTCTCAACAGTCGATGATCAAGTAAGTATTGTGCCTACCCCTAACATCTCAATTTCACTCAGTACTCAAACCCCCGGTGAGCGACATAAAGAATCTAGGCCTTTAGAACATAGGGATGAAGTAAAAGAACCTAGTATTGAACCAGTATATACCATCGGGAGTCTGGGGAATACACTTACTTGGGGAGATCAGCAAATCCCCGAACCCTTGGATGAAGTATCTGACATACATGGCATAGCTTATGACCGAAAAATGAAGGCTATCATCCAAAGAACCACCAAGAACAGAAGGATCAGTTTAGATCGCTCCATCCTCATCACTACGAAGGAGCATCTGATCAACACAGAGCATGCTAAGATGTCCGAACACATCGGCACACGAATGGAAATCAAAGATGCCACCCTAGACAGAGCTAAAAGAGATGAATAGGAGTTGTCTTCTACCCTAAAAGAATTGGAAAAAAAATTCCACTTGGCAAAATACTATCAGGACACCACACAGGGCACAATGTTCCTAAGGAACGAATTCAAGGAGTCCTGCAGCAAGTTTACATATAAATGAAACCTATTCACTGTAAGGATATCCAAGCTGCAAGAAGACACCCTCATGGCACTAGCCACATGAAAATATATGGAGAGGTGGTACAATAAGGTGCAACATGCTTAAGGAACTCTACTTGTTTCTTTTTAAACTTATATTTATTAAATAATTAATTAGGGTTGTTACAAGCTTTGATGGTTGAGTTGTTCGCCGCCTCCATGAGTTCGAAGGAAAAGGTCAAAGACTTTAATCAAATATTTACCACCATCTTAAACAAATTCCAGCCTAAAGCTAAACCTACTCAGGGGTTGCAAATCGAAGTATATGTTAATACTCTCCCAACTTATATTTCCATGTTTGTGAAGAGGGATGTCAAACGAACCCTGGCTGGGAATTTTGAAGAAGCCAAAACGATAGAGTTCCAAATGAAAGGATGCAAAGAAATTCAAGTATCCTTAATTAATAAAGAACCTCAACCTCCTCCCCGGAGAGGACTATTGCTTGCTAGACCCCCAGGGAAACAAGCAGAACAAGCTCCTGAAAAGGGAAGTGGGGACATAAAGGACCTTCAATGCATGGTAAAAATGCTATCAAATTAAATCATAGACATGAAGAGAAGTGAAAGGGAGGGAAGCCAAGGCCAAAGACCCTATAATCCTTTATTTAAAAGGAATCCACCGTTAAAAGCAATTGCACCTCCCCCAGCCAACTTAAACATCGATCTGGGAAATGTAGCATCTGACTCTTTCTGCACTTATCACCGAGAGAACTACTCTGAAAGGGACTGCCCTCAATGGGTGCATGCCATGAATTTGATGGCCAATAGGTTTCTAAATGAGGTCTCCCTAACCGAACAACCAAGCGGGTCAACTATAAATATCGTTGATCAGGAAGAGGTTGACCCACCAGAAGCAACAACCATGTTGATATGGGATCATGATTTACCTATGCCTTCCAAGGACCTATGTGAAGTCCAGGAACCACCCACAGAATTATTGGTTGTGCAAACATGAAGTAGGGTTCAACTGGTCTCAGACAACCTTACTACTACCCAAACTTCGGGAGGGAAACTAGCCCCCGATCACTCGAAAGCACCTTTTTCCCCCCAAAGAAACCCTATAAACATCCATACACAGGAATCGCCCAAGTTGGATTACAACATAGTAGAATATTTGAAGAAGTTAAAGGCTAATATATCAGTTATGGACATATGTAGAATCCCTCGACAAAAGGACCTCCTGTTACAAGCTTTGAAATCGGTAGAGAATCCTACAACAGACACTTATCAGGGAAGGAATCCAACTCCCATGGATCTAGGGAATAAACAAACTGTGAATGCATGTTGTGAATATAAGAAGGGAAAACCTTTTGTCCCATTGTTCCTTTTAACATTTGAAGTCTTCAACAGAAACCTCCATAATTGTTTGGTCAACTCAGGAGCATCTTCTAATGTTATGCCTCTGTCTATTTGAAAAAAATTAAACGCAGTACCTCTCAAAACTGACAAACATGTGATACAGGTAGACAGAACTCAAGTGTAGGTCATGGGAGAACTCAACTATGTTATGATCAGAATAGTGACACACCTTAAATTTGTGCAAGTAATTGACATCATTGTAGTAGATATCCCAGAAGCTTATGGATTATTATTAAGCCGAGATTGGTCTGAGAAGTTAAACAGATACTTTAGTATAGACTGGGCTCACCTTTGGTTACCATTAAAAGGGTACAAAAACATGATCAGAATCGATAGGGAAAGATATCTAAAACATACTACCACTGACTTAGAAACCCTAAACGAACCCTCATCAGCAGATTTCCCTGTGCTAGGCAATTATTCATGTGATTCCTACTTAGGAAACTTTTCCCCTCTCTCATCTGATGTCCCTCTTACTCAGAACTCTAAAATGATTTTTCGAGAGGAATTGTCGACAACGGCGAAGGAAACCCTTTTCTTCCAAGAACCTGCGTTAGAAATCACAGAAGAAACAAAAAGAAATAGAGAAAGCGACAGAAAAGAGGAAGCTGGTAGATTTTGCCCACAAGTTTGGACCTTATACTTTGATGGCTCTAAATCGCAAGAAGGGTCTGGGGCAAGGTGCATCCTCATTAATCCAAAAGGTAAACGGCATTTTCTATCATGTAGACTTGAGTTTGAATGCACAAACAATACTGTCGAGTATGAAGATCTAGTACAAGGGCTAAAGAAATCCATAGACTTAAACGTCAAAGAATTGAAGGTTTTCGAAGTTTCTGAAATCATCATTAGACAAGTTAGGAATACTATACATTGCAACTCACCACGCCTGAAGAATTACCATCAGGAAGTGCACATGATAATAGAGCATTTCTAAGCTTTCAACATTACAGCAATCCCTAGAACAAAAAACATCCTTGTTGATTCCCTGGCCACCATTGCCTCAAGGTTGTCACCTCTAGAAGATTATGAAGCCTCTCGGTTCACTGTGGAGCTACTCTACAAACCATCGGTGCCCAACAACATTTCTAATTGGAAGGTCTTTGAAGGTGATGAACAAATCATAAACGTTTTTACTAACCAAGATAATTTCAAAGATTTGGCTATTGACGATGAAGTATTTCAGGAACAATTAAAAGAGACTAATCCTCGGACGGGTCAACCAACTGAAAAATTGAAATCTCACATAATTCTGAAGGGAATAACCAATTTAGAAAACCTTTTTGATCTAAGAGAAAGATTTAAAGGGTCAAAAAATGCAAAGACCAGTAGTTCCTATCCCATGCATGAAACTATAAATCTTGGAACCCCGAAAAACCCAAAATACGTAAACCTCGACAAGACAATAGCTAAAGAGGAAAGGAAGGCCTATCTCAAACTTTTCAAATAGTATCATGATGTTTTTGTGTGGTCTCACTGAGATCTGAAAACTTACGATACATGTATCATTCAACACACTATCCCTTTAAAGCCCGAAATAAAACCCTTCCAACAGAAGCTCAGGAAATACCACCCATCCCTAGAACCTCTCATGTGTCAAGAATTAAAGAAACTGTTACATGCCAAAATCATCTTCCAGGTTAGACATTCTGCATGGGTAGCAAATTTGGTTCATGTACGAAAAAAAATATGGGGACATTCGCTTATCCATAGATTTTAGAAACCTTAACAGAGCTTCAGAAAAGGATGACTACCCAGTCCCACCGATGGAGAAACTCTTTCACACCATGTTGGGCACTGATATTTTCTCCTTACTAGATGGTTTCTTAGGTTACAACCAAGTTCTGGTTTCAGAGGAAGACCATTTAAAAACTACTTTCCGAACCAAGTGGGGAACCTTTTCTTATAAACGCATTCCCTTTGGGTTAATCAACACAGGGGAAACCTTCCAGAGGGCTATGGACGTAGAATTTCTAGGATTAATCAACAAGTTTGTAGTAGTCTACTTGTATGGCATGATTGTGTATTCAAAGAACGGAGAAGATCACATCCAACATTTAACCCATATTTTTGAAAGGTGTAGGAAATACGACATATCCTCAAACCCTAAGAAAACTATTTTCAGTGTCGAGGAAGGTAAGTTGTTAGGCCACATTATATCTCAAGCAGGCATCCACATAGACCCAGAAAGAATTAAGGCTATAGCTCATCTTCGATTACCTCACAACAAAAAGGCTATGCAATCGTTCTTCAAGAAAATCAATTTTGTGAGGAAATTCACCCCCGATTTCGCGGAAACTATCAAACCCCTGCAAAAAATGATTCGTAAAGATGATGAGTTTAAGTGGGATGATGAACGAAAGAAGGATTTCAGTAACATTAAGAGTGCAATCTCTCAAGCCCCAGTGTTGCGAAGTCCCAATTTCAACAAATATTTCTTCCTCTATACTTTCGTCTCCGACCAATTGTTAGTCGCAGTATTAACTCAGATAGATGATGACAAAAACGAAGCCCCGGTATTGTTCATGACCACTAACCTCCAAAGTGTCGAACTAAATTATCCTGCTATAGATAAACAAGCTTATGCGGTTTATAAAGCAGTAAAACATTTCAAATATTACATCCTCAAGAACCATACCAAAGTAATCGTGCCTCACCCCGCAGTCTGATCCCTAATTACTCAACGAGAGATGGGGGAAAGAAGAGGGAATTGGATGGCAGTAGTCCAAGAATTTGATCTAGATATAAAACCTGCTAAATTGGTTAAAGAACAAGGATTGTGTAAACTAGAAGCTGAAGCTCAAGACCAAGTAAATGAAGACCCTGGGTGGGATAATGAAATGGCATTATGGTGTGGTGAAGCTTCATGCATTTCCCCATGACAAGAGTCTTGATATGAGAAATTGACTTATCTCTTGCATCATGGGACTTGCCCAGAAAACCTAAACCCTAGGGAAAGGAGACCTCTCGGTCTAAATCCGCACAATATCGCCTCATAAACTCGGTACTCTTCTGGGTTAATTATGATGGATAACTTTTAATATGTCTCGAACGTGAAGATGCAGACAAGGTTCTGAAGGAACTCCATGATGGTCCTACAGATGGACATTTTGCAGGAGACACCACCACTCATAAGATACTAAGAGTTGGATATTACTGGCCCACCTTGTTCAAGGACGCTCACACATACGCTAGAAACTGTAAAACTTATCAAATAAGCGTTGGAAGGGAGAAGAGAGCAGTTGTCTCGCTCCAACCGGTGGTTGTTTCTAGACCTTTTGAGCAATGGGGGTTATATATCATAGGATAAATTACACCAAGTTCTTCAAAACAGCATAAGTACATACTTACTACCATTGATTATTTCACGAAATGGGAAGAAGCCATCCCCTTGACTCATGTAAATGAGAAGGTGGTAATCCAATTCTTATAACAACTAATCATAAGATTCGGTGTTGCTTTTGTCCTTGTTTTTTATAACGCATCTTACTTTTCTTCCACCCTATTAACAGAGTTTGCTCTAGACAAAGGAATCAGAATTAGATACTATGCAAACTATTATCCATAGGGAAACGGAGTGGCGGAATCAACTAATAAAACTCTGGTAAGAATATTAAAGAAAACAGTTGCAGACAACCAGAGAAATTGGCATAACCTACTCCATAACACCTTATGGGAGGATAGAGTTACACCCAAGGAAGCTATAGGGAATTCCCCATACTTTCTAGTATACGGAAAGGAAGTCATTCTCCCGAAAGGGATTTATCTTCCATCTCTTCAACTTGCTCAGGATTCCAGAGGGAAACCTTCATCAATCTTACAACAAAGAATTGACAC